>JARYGA010049315.1:0-231942 GCA_030545235.1 Helianthus tuberosus | reverse complement strand
AAAAATATTTGGTCAGCAGGAAATACTGGTGAGTTCATTCAGTTTGTACCAAAATGACACATTGTTATAGATTACAGCATAAGAGCTATTACAATGGCTACTATCTTATTGTTATCTGGCGCCGTGTCACACCCTGGTGACGATGGTCATACCACTATTGGGTCCTTTCACCCAAGTAGAGATGATTTATCACAGTTAGGTTTGTTTACCTAACCGTTGAGAAATTAGTAATGTGCACAATACCCCACTTGCCAGTGATTCAAGATAACCAAGACTTAATCCCTGTAAATTATAACTTCTGAAAAGTATTGTAAAACATTGTTGATAAAAAGAGAATGACTCCACCTTTGTTAGCATATAGTCTTGATTAAACAAGCATCTACTTTAAAGTTCTGAATCTTCTGATGATTAAGCATCTTGTTTGATTGTAAGTGTATAGTTTGGAGTTTTCTGATAGTTAAACATATGGTTTAACAGAGTGGAATACGTTTTAGTGTAAAACCATATCAAACCTAACGATGGCCACGAGATCAGGACCTTAACGAAATTCACAAAGTATAGTCTTTGTATAGACAGTGCTTTGGCATCCGTTTCAGAATCTTAACGAAATTCACAAAGTATAGTCTTTGGCATTCGTTAGTTGGTTCCAGAATCGATCGGACAGAATATCGCATCGGTGAATATTGGTTAGAACACCAACGTATAGAGAGAGAAGAATAGAAGAAATGAGCAAAGAAAAATAAATCCTAAGCTTCCTATTTATAGGTAGGAAGTATGAAATTTCTAGGAAATTTCATAAAGCTTTTCTAGGAAGTTACCTATACAGTTTCTAGAAAGCTTCCTACCCATATATATATATATATTTATATATATATATATATATATATAATATAGATATATATATATTATATATATATATATCTTCTTATACCTTCCTTGCACCTTTCTTTGATATTATCTAACTTATATATATTTATTTTCATGTATATCTATTTAGGTGTTTAATTTACTTACTTAATTAATCTTACTTAGCTTAATTAATCTCGCTTAGCTTAATTAATCTCGCTTAGCTTAATTAACCTCGCTTAGCTTAATTAATCTTGCTTAGCTTAATTAATCTCACTTAACTGATTAATTAATCATAACTTAACTTAATTAATCATACTTAACTGATTAATTAATCTTACTTAGCTGATTAAGTTTAACATTATCTATTAAGGTTTCTTTAACCGCTAAGTTATCTTAACTACTAAGTTTACTTAACCACTAAGTTTTCCTTAACTATTAAGTTTACTTAATCACTAAGTATTCTAGCTTAGTAGTTCCCTGGTTATGAGTTCTAATTTCTAGCTACAATGGAACTCGTATTAGTGTATTACTCAATTCAACTTTAACGATAATCACGAGATCAAAACTCACAACGAATGACAAAGTATAGCCGTATACAGGCAACACTTAAACATCCGTTGGATCAGTTTCAATCAATCAGATATAGTACCGTGTCCGTGATTAGAGTTATTACCCTGATAACGAGCAGAGTTTCGGGGTTTTAGAGTATAATACCCGAGCTATTACTTTGCTATAATAGAAGCTAAAAGAAGAAAAGAATTGAGCGACTTTCAACTGAACTCGAACTCCTTATTTATAGGGCTGGAAATGAGGCGGTGTCGCGGCCCGCGTAAACTTCGAAGGAACATCTACGCGGCCCGCGAGGAAGTCTAGGTCGGCTGAGTCATCAGAGGTTTCGACACGTGTCATGCCACGTGGCCTTGATCGTTATCCGGTAGTTTGCATTGCTGTCGCGGCCGCGTAAGCTTGGCTTACTCTTACTCGGCCCCTGCGAGCGAACCAAAAATCTTGTTTTTCTTGATTTCTCCAAGCACGAAGGTATTTCGGGTCCATTTCTCACACTCGGGGTGTATTTAGGAGAGTTTAGGGTTACCTTAAGGGTCCTAGGAGAGTTGTTACATCCTCCCCACCTTGTTTTAAATCTCGTCCTCGAGATTTGGGCTATGATATCTCTTTTAGAGTTATGTCACGTCTTAGTCAATAAGAATAGTTTTAAGATGAATACGTGTTTTACAATAAATAGGGGCTCAATGGTTTTAACCGAATTAGTTCAAGAGGTCGATGTCAAATGAATGAGATGAAATGATATAGTTTCCAAGGTGATTAGGTTTAAGTCAAAAAGATATATGATCAATAGATGTGAATGTTTACAAGTTGTGAATAATTTTTAGAAACAATAGAATTCACTGTCAACGGAAAACTTACTTTGATTGTCAACTGAGGAAGTCTCAGAATCAACAAGCTCGAATGAAATAGAAGTACGAAAATGATTTGTCAACTATTGAATTATGATATAGAGAAAAATCAATGGGTTGACATTTATCGAATTACAAGGATACACCGATATACAACAAAGTTTTAGTGTATCATTGTCTTAACACATAGTTGTATTAAGACCACTTTCAAGGATGAGTTAAGTGAAAGGTATATATATAGATTAGCTCAAGCTACAAGTTTATACCGACGCCACAAGGTGTCGTAGTGATCGAAATAATAATAGCCGGTGACTGGACGAGTTCACCTTGTTTTAAATCAAATGAAGTAAGTCCGAATGTTTGTTTTTAAACAAATCTAGTAGGATTTTCTATTGAAATTGAAACAATTGAATAATGTTTTTCGATTGAAGATGATAAAGCGATAAATATCACGAAAGGCTCGATTGATGCTGTAAGAACCATTAAGAGATACACTGAAATAGGACATGAATTTGTGTATCATTATCTTAGCACACGATTGTGTTAAGATTGCTTTTATAGGATAAACCAACAAAGCGGATTCAATATAAATAAATAAATAATTAAATCCGTATATGATGTATGCAAACGAGATTAGCGCAAGCTTCAATTTTGTGAAAACGTCACCACAAGGTGATCATGATCAAAGAAACGATTTGATGAAGTCGAAGACCACACAAGCCTGTTATGGTTCAAAGTAATTGAAGGGCTTGTTGGGATTAATTCAAATATGATGACCTTAATCTATCATACGGGACTTTGAATTGAATACGTATTGCGAGCAAGTTCAAACAATGGAACTTGGTTTAAACACAACGAGTTCATGTATCAATAAGAAAGTTCTGACATGGTCACAACAAAACCATGTATGCCATTCAAAAGAAAATTGAGTTTTTCAAGAAATTCATTGATTCGATATCAAAGAGTTATCGTTTTGCAAAAAAAAAAAAACGCGGTTTACAATGAAAAGATCAAGTATAGCGGAATGATATTTGAGTTTTAATAAAACAACAAATTGGAATGAAGCCCTCCCATGGTCTTCATAATTCAAACTAACCACATGCGTAACAAACAGTGCATGTGTGGATTTACCAAGAAATGAAACAACCAATTAAATATTCGCGATTATGAAAGAAATCCTCATGATGACCATTAGGAAAGTAGAAATGCAAAAGTCTATCTACTATGTGCAGAGGTCTGAATTTTAACAAAAGGAATTTAAGAATTTTATCTGGAAATTTTGTGTGATAACCGTTGTTAAGTGACATTACCAGGGAATGTCGAATAAAATGAAATAGGGGGATTGTAAAGGTATGTGACTTCTTTTGCAGCGTCAAGAATTGGATTAGACTATGCACCGATTGTTGTGAAATCTTGTTCTATCGTACCTCAGCAAGATTCATGTTGTTTGTAGGATCACGTGGCCAAGTACTGCTTTTTGATTAGTAGTTCTTCCACTGACAGGATTCGCATTGGTGTCGTCATGCCCAATTATATTTTCCAAAGGTCTTGTCTTGAAAGTCGTGTGTGATATACTTCGACGTCTGTGGACGTATAATTTAAGTTTCATGTGTTTTCTTGTGCACTAGCACAACTTTACATGCTTCTTACTTGCGTTAATAGTTTATGGTAACGCATTGGAAATTCTTATACTTTTGATGGCGTCCCAACTTAAAGGGTTTCCATTGTTTATATTGTCGCACGAGTTACAAGGTAGATGATCAAACGAAATAATGTTTGATATCGGAATTATAGATATATGCAAGAGATTCCTGATAAAGAAATCTAGAATTATTATTGACACTTATGTTCGTGATTTTTAAATTGTCAATCGTTATGGCTTTTGGAATTCCTTATAGATATACATATATATATATATATATATAATCATACATACCATTCATAAGGTCAATGTATTTAACATATTGATTTTTCCAAAAACAAGTCAGACATCAGGTGATGGTACTATTTAGGGAATTTTGTCACTTGTTTGACATATTATACTCCTTCTTACCCGGTTCTAGTCGGAGAGGTAACCTCATCTTGCCCGGTTCTCGCCGGAGAGGTAATTATTATATTTCCCATAAATAGTATTTTTCAAGATTTTAAAAGTGCCTCTTTTATTAAGGCTTTCATCCCGAATCAAGGAAATTTGTATTCCCATAACATATCTTATTCTAGACCAAGTAGTATCAATAAACAAGAATTAACAGCAATTAAGTGTTATTGCTTATTTATCGTACTTTGCAATGTTCTAATCATTATTCTTACGGCATACCAATATCTATCACATTATACTAATACAAGTAATTAGCTCATCTTGAAGCTCATATTAAGGCATCTTTCCTAAGTTCAAGTCTAAATACTATCCTGAGTGCTACCAGAAAATATCAAGTTCCTAACTCTTTGTTTAAACTTAGGTATTTTATTACAACACCTAATTGCTTAAACAAGTGGCTCTGATACCACTTCTATCACGTCCCCCGACCCCACCCTGGACGGAATCAAGAGCCGCAAACCAGTTCAGTGGTTATTTAGAAAAGTAGTGCAGCGAAAATTTCATCAGGACCGTGAGTTAGGAGAAATATCAGAGTTTAGAAAACACCGGATTTTAGTTATTAAATAGATGGGATAAAACCATGTTTTGAAAGGTAGCTTTAATATGGGATAAACCCGAATACATAAAACAACTTTTCTTAATTTAATTTAATTGATAAATTAAGCCACTTCTGTAAGCCTTTTGGTGTCGTATCCAACTCTTATTTCGATCTACTGTAATTACCTGAAACGCGTTTTAAAAATATTTGGTCAGCAGGAAATACTGGTGAGTTCATTCAGTTTGTACAAAAATGACACATTGTTATAGATTACAGGATAAGAGCAATTACAATGGCTACTATCTTATTGTTATCTGGCGCCGTGTCACACCCTGGTGACGATGGTCATACCACTATTGGGTCCTTTCACCCAAGTAGTGATGATTATCACAGTTAGGTTTGTTTACCTAACCGTGAGAAATTAGTAATGTGCACAATACCCCACTTGCCAGTGATTCAAGATAACCAAGACTTAATCCCTGTAATTATAACTTCTGAAAAGTATTGTAAAACATTGTTGATAAAAAGAGAATGACTCACCTTGTTAGCATATAGTCTTGATTAAACAAGCATCTCCTTTAAAGTTCTGAATCTTCTGATGATTAAGCATCTTGTTTGATTGTAAGTGTATAGTTTAGAGTTTTCTGATAGTTAAACATATGGTTTAACAGAGTGGAATACGTTTTAGTGTAAAACCATATCAAACCTAACGATGGTCACGAGATCAGGACCTTAACGAAATTCACAAAGTATAGTCTTTGTATAGATAATGCTTTGGCATCCGTTTCAGAATCTTAACGAAATTCACAAAGTATAGTCTTTGGCATTCATTAGTTGGTTCCCGAATCGATCGGACATAATATCGCATCGGTGATTATTGGTTAGAACACCAACGTATAGAGAGAAGAATAGATGAAATGAGCAAAGAAAAATGAATCCTAAGCTTCCTATTTATAGGTAGGAAGTATGAAATTTCTAGGAAATTTCATATAGCTTTTCTAGGAAGTTACCTATACATTTTCTAGGAAGCTTCCTACCCATATATATATATATATATATATATATATATATATATATATATATATATCTTCTTATACCTTCCTTGCACCTTCCTTTGATATTATCTATCTCATATATATTTATTTTCATGTATATCTATTTAGGTGTTTAATTTACTTACTTAATTAATCTTACTTACCTTAATTAATCTCGCTTAGCTTAATTAATCTCGCTTAACTGATTAATTAATCATACTTAACTTAATTAATCATACTTAACTGATTAATTAGTCTTACTTAGCTGATTAAGTTTAACTTATCTATTAAGGTTTCTTTAACCGCTAAGTTGTCTTAACTACTAAGTTTACTTAACCACTAAGTTTTCCTTAACTATTAAGTTTACTTAATCGCTAAGTATTCTAGCTTAGTAGTTCCCTGGTTACGAATTCTAATTTCTAGCTACAATGGAACTCGTAATAGTGTATTACTCAATTCAACTTTAACGATAATCACGAGATCAAAACTCACAACGAATGACAAAGTATAGCCGTATACAAGCAACACTTAAACATCCGTTGGATCAGTTTCAATCAATTGGATATAGTACCGTGTCCGTGATTAGAGTTATTACGCTGATAACGAGCAGAGTTTCGGGTTTTAGAGTATAATACCCGAGCTATTACTTTGCTATAATAGAAGCTAAAAGAAGAAAAGAATTGAGCGACTTTCAACTGAATTCGAACTCCTTATTTATAGGGTTGGAAATGGGGCGTGTCGCGGCCCGTGTAAACTCGAAGGAACATCTACGCGGCCCGCGAGGAAGTTTAGGTCGGCTGAGTCATCAGAGGTTTCGACGCGTGTCATACCACATGGCCTTGATCGTTATCCGGTAGTTTGCATTGCTGTCGCGGCCCACGTAAGCTTGGCTTAACTCTTACGCGGCCCGCGATCGAACCAAAAATCTTGTTTTTCTGTATTTCTCCAAGCACGAAGGTATTTCGGGTCCGTTTCTCACACTCGGGGTGTATTTAGTAGCGTTTAGGGTTACCTTAAGGGTCCTAGGAGAATCATTACAATTTGCAATAATATCAATAATCATGATGTTGTTTTGTGATGCAAGACAATAACGCTGAGCAAAAATATAAACTTCAGGTGAACTCTTGCGTTCACCATGCCATAAGAAAGAGAGACCTAACCCTAATTTAACAAATAATGAAACATGCAGATGGGTTCAGATCTTACCGGAATCTGGTCTGACATGGTGTCACACCCCCAAAATCCACCTGCGGAATACTACCGCTTGGAGGCGTGACTGACCAGGATCCAACCACCAATCATATTGAACAAGCATGTAAGTAATATATAAAAATCCAACCAATACAATTGGTGTCTAAACAAAACATAGTTTAAGTTGCAAGCGGAAGCATAACGTTTAAAGTCAAAACATAAGTTTAATTGTTTCAAGGTTTAACATGGCACACAGTTGTCCATGTCCCACAACGAGCCTCCTCCATGTAAGCTCCAGCTAAGTACCTAAAGACCTGCAAAGCATGTAGTAACGAGTCAACAACGAGTTGAGTGAGTTCACGGTTGGGTGTTCATTTTAAGTTGTTCCAAAAACAGTTTCCTTTAACTGGCTTCCTGCCGTGGGGGTTACCCCATAGTTGAAAACGTGATTTGTTTACCCATTTACTCTGGCGCTACAGCCGTGGGGGATACCCCGTGTTAGTTATCTGGCATTTCGGCCGTGGGGGCTACCCCGTCTATACACTAGACTCGTTACCATATCGACTGCTGAATGTAGTCATGTTTATGTGCCCTGAACTGTCAATGTCTATCATCATTGACGTGCCCAGATCCATTAGTTCACGCCCGTCCTCTGCGGCACGGTGTGAGACTTGTCAGACCTAAATAGCGCTATCTAACTAATGACCCGCTCGCCATTGGCCCGGCGATTAAGTCGATATAAAAAGGAGGGACTTCGTGATAGAGTTTTGGTCTAGTACGAGTTATCTGTCCATGAGGACGAGGAATTACATTCCTGAACCAATGCTGTCCTACCCAAGAAAGGACGAGGAATCTACGTTCCTTAACCCCATTCCCAACCCAGGGAATCCCATGCTTTGTAGAGGGTGTGAACTCACCTTGGTTTGCTCGGCAGACACACAGAAAGTTTGGTCTAGATGCTAGTGGTTAATCACGTCCTAACATGGTCATCATACATGTCAGGTTCAAACCAAGAAATGCACGTATGTTTTCTACACGTATACTAGCAAGTTGCATACATGTATTATTCATGGCATACACGTATAAACATGGCGGTTCACAATAATACCTATGAATTGAGCAGTAGCATGTATATCAGTAAACAAAGCCCATAAGTCCGGCCCAATTACCTAAGCCCGTAACCATGCGAGTCCAATCCAGCTAGTATGTGCACGTGGTCTCGAGTCGGGAATAGAGATCTCGAGTCGAGACTGTGTGGTCTCGAGTTACACATGCACTTAGTCGAGACTAGACTGTCTCGAGTCGCAACCGGACCCGCCATCATGGTCTCGAGTTATGATGTTTTTGTGCTGATATGGTGTGGTCTCGAGTCGAGACTAGGGGTTCTCGACTCGCAACCCATGTCGCAACCGTGGGTCTCGAGTTGTCATCTTCATGGTCTCGAGTCGAGACTAAGGTCTCGACTGGCACACCTGCTAACAGCCGGCATTGTACTAACCAATAGTATTTCGATTTCATGATATGGTGTACTATCCAATGGTGGAGCACAAACATGTTTTGTTGTCTAATTTCCAAACAAATCGGATCAAACATGGCATCTTTTAAATGTTCATAAGGTATTCAAATATTCATACTCACATTCAAACTTGTTCATCATTTTAGTATCAATCTCTATGAACTCTAACATAATCATAACATGAACAACAATCAAAACACTTAAACATACCCATCTAAGGGTTTCAAATCATCACATAACACCTCATAATCGACTCTACACTAATCCGATTTCCACATACATGCAACCGATTAACAAGCATTCGATTCTTAGCACAAGAGTATACAATCCGATTAACATGAATCTTATCTACTACACATATGCAAGCCGATTTCATGAACATCAACAATTAATGGTTTAAATCACATTTAATCACAAGATACCATTAACTCTTCATGCAATCAATCCGTATTCAAAACATGATAGCTGATTAACATCATCATACATATTCGGTTCACAAGACATCATCATTCGTACAAGCTATTCTAGTTAAATCATGCCACTCATAATATCATCTAACAACAAGCATCATAAAACACTAACCGGTTGATGAGGAGTGTGTGAAGGAGAGTAGGTTTGTTGTCCGATAGTCTCCGGGTAAAGAACACAAGCAAATCCGAGAGCTTGGCTTGCTATCCTTGTATCCGACACAAGGGAGGAGAGTGGTGTTGCTAGGGTTTTAGTGAGAGAGAGTGTGGGAGTGTGTGTGTAGGTTGCCCAAAAATGGCAAGTGTGGCTAACAACAAGGGTTATATACTAGTGGACTAAAGAGGTGCATGGCCCAATCCGGCCCAACTGTTACTGTTCACTCGAGACCGCATGGTCTTGAGTCGGGTCCTTGTGTCTCGGTTCACATAATCACACACATACATATAAGCACAGTACATACTCACATACAATTCACTTAAATCATTAGTTAATCAAACATGTCAACTAGTTACATATCGTTCAAATGTGTTGCATCGAGATACAAGAAAAGGTTCTAAATTTCGAGTTGTCACATCATCCCCATGTTGAAAGAAATTTCGTCCCGAAATTTGGTAAGCACTCACTGAGGAAGCTAGTTAAGTTGTATGGTTTTCACTGGTTTTCCTGGGGTGTCACATCCTCCCCCCGTTGATCTGGAATTTCGTCCCGAAATTCCGTAGCTTCAGCCTCAGTAGTGGTTGTACTGTTTGCGAACAGTTGGGGATACTTTTGTTTCATCTGATCTTCGCGTTCCCAGGTGAACTCTGGGCCGCGACGTGAGTTCCAACGAACTCGAACGAGAGGTATTCTAGTGCTCTTGAGGACCTTAACATCCCGGTCCGTGATTTCAACTGGTTCCTCGACGAATCGTAACTGCTCGTCGATAGTGAGTTCCTTCAGAGGAACTATGTGGGTCTCATCTGACAGACACTTCTTCAGATTCGACACGTGGAAAACGTTGTGAACTGCACTGAGTTCTGCTGGTAAGTTCAGTCTGTAGGCCACCCTGCCTATTTTCTCGATGATTTCAAAAGGTCCGACGTATCGTGGGTTAAGTTTGCCTCGTTTACCAAAACGAACCACACCCTTCCAGGGTGAAACTTTGAGTAATACTTGCTCCCCAACCTGGAGCTCTAGTGGTTTCCTGCCCTTATCGACGTAGACTTTCTGACGGTCACGAGCTGCCGCCATGCGTTTTCGTATTTGAGCAATTTGTTCGGTTGTGTCTACCACATGTTCTGGACCAGTGATCTGACTATCTCCCACCTCTGCCCAACAAAGAGGTGACCGGCATTTACGTCCGTACAATGCCTCAAACGGAGCAGCTTTAATGCTGGTGTGGTAGCTATTATTGTACGAGAATTCCACAAGTGGCAGATGCTTTTACCAGCTGTTGCCAAAGTCGATTACACGTGCACGAAGCATGTATTCTAAGGTTTGAATAGTGCGCTCAGACTGCCCGTCCGTCTGAGGGTGATACGCCGTGCTCATGTCTAATCGTGAGCCAAAGGATTTGTGCATCGCCTGCCACAGTTCTGAAGTAAAACGCGCATCTCGATCTGAGAAAATAGAGGTGGGCACCCCGTGCCTCGAAACAACTTCCTTGAGGTATACTTCTGCTAGAGTGGAGAACTTATCCGTCTCCTTGATAGCCAGAAAGTGTGCAGATTTGGTGAGTCGATCCACGATCACCCAAATAGTATCGTTTCCGCGTTGGGATCTAGGCAGGCCGGTCACAAAATCCATGGAAATTTGCTCCCATTTCCCTTGCGGTATTTCTGGCTGTTGGAGTAGGCCTGAGGGTTTCTGGTATTCAGACTTGACTCTCGCACAAGTCAAACACTTGCTGACGTAGGTTGCTATGTGGGCCTTCATGCTAGGCCACCAGTACGTAGTTTTGATATCATGGTACATTTTATCCAAACCAGGATGTACCGAGTAACGAGACTTGTGTGCCTCATCCATCACAAGTTCTCGCAGGTTGCCATAGAGTGGGACCCAAATGCATCCCGTTACGTGGTAAGCACCGTCTTCCTTATGTTCCAAGCGTTGCCTTGAGCCGCGTAGGGCTTCAGCCCTGACGTTTTCTGGTTTCAATGCTTCTACCTGAGCAGCTCGTATTTGGGAAGGAAGACTAGAATGTATGGTGAGTTGCAACGCTCGCACGCGCCTAGGCGCGGTGTCCTTTCGATTGAGGGCGTCAGCCACAACATTGGCCTTGCCCGGGTGGTACCTGATCGAGCACTCGTAGTCATTCAGTAGTTCGACCCATCGTCGCTGTCGCATATTCAGTTCCTTCTGCTTGAAGATATGCTCGAGGCTCCTGTGGTCGGTGTAGATGGCGCACTTAGTACCGTACAGGTAATGTCGCCATAGCTTAAGCGCAAAAACAACAGCTCCCAGCTCTAAATCATGCGTAGTGTAGTTCTTTTCGTGAACTTTGAGTTGGCGTGAGGCGTAGGCTATAACTTTATCCCGTTGCATCAGTACGCACCCAAGACCCTGAATTGATGCGTCGCAGTAGACCGCAAAGTCGTCTGTGCCCTCTGGCAGGAAAGGATAGGTGCGCTGCAAAGTCTATCCTTTAGATGCTGAAATGCTAATTCCTGTGCATTTCCCCATCGATAAACAACGCCCTTCTGCGTTAGTGAGGTGAGATGCTGTGCAATCTTAGAAAAATCCTTTATGAATCTCCTGTAGTAACCTGCCAAACCCAAGAATTGGCGAATTTCCTTTGGTGTACGAGGTGCAGGCCAGTTCTTAATCGAGTCCACCTTGGACGGATCAACATGAATCCCATCCTTGTTTACCACGTGGCCTAGGAAATGGACTTCTCGAAGCCAGAAGTCGCATTTCGAGAATTTTGCGTAAAGCTGTTCTGTTCGAAGGAGTTCCAACATAAGTCGTAGATGTTGCTCGTGTTCCTCCTGGCTCTTAGAATAGATCAGGATGTCGTCGATAAAGACTATAACGAACTTGTCCAGGTAAGGCTTGCACACCCGATTCATCAAGTCCATGAAGATCGCAGGTGCGTTTGTCAGCCCAAAAGGCATGACTAAAAACTCATAGTGTCCATAACGAGTTCTAAAAGCTGTTTTGGAGACGTCCTCTTCTCGGACTCTCAGCTGGTGATATCCTGGTCTCAGATCAATCTTCGAATAGTAGCTCGACCCTTGCAGCTGGTCGAACAAGTCGTCAATGCGTGGTAGAGGATAGCGATTCTTCACCGTCACCTTGTTGAGTTCCCGGTAGTCGATGCACATTCTGAAGGTACCGTCTTTCTTCTTCACAAATAGCACTGGAGCTCCCCAGGGCGATGAGCTAGGACGAATAAAACCCTTATCCAAGAGTTCTTGTAGTTGCGTAGAGAGTTCTTCCAACTCGGATGGAGCCAAACGATAAGGTGCACGAGCTATAGGCGCAGCTCCAGGAGCTAGTTCAATCTGAAACTCGACTTGGCGATGAGGCGGAAGACCAGGTAATTCCTCAGGAAATACCTCCGGATAGTCGCGTACAACTGGAAAATCTTCTATCTTCTTCTCTTTCTCCCTCGTGTCAGTAACGAGAGCCAAAATGGCAGTGTGGCCCTTTCACAAGCACTTTTGGGCCTTAAGGAAAGAGATGACGTTCTCAACAGCACCCTTCTTGTCACCACGAATCATGAGAGGTTCACTACCGGAACCCGGAATACGGACAACCTTCTCGTTGCAAAGAATCTCTGCTCGGTGCTGGGATAACCAATCCATCCCAATGACAACATCGAAACTACCCAAGACGATAGGAATAAGGTCGATAGAGAAGGTCTGGTTAGCGAGAATAAGTTTACAACCCTTGACTACGTGTGCAGCCTCTAAACTCTTACCATTTGCTAGCTCTACTGTGTGCTTGCTACTCAAGGGTGTTGGAATACGCTTAAGCATTTGACTAACTTCTAGTGACACGTAGCTAGTATCGGCACCCTAATCAAACAAAACTTTAACATAAAAGTCGTCGAGAAGGAACTTACCCGTCACCACGTTGGGATCGTTCCTAGCTTCACCTTGACCAATCACGAACACCCGCCCCCTGGCACCATTGTTGTTGTTGTGGTTCCCATTGTTACCATTCCCCTGGTTATTGTTGTTGTTGTTGTTCTGGTTCCTGTTCAGTTGGGGATAATCTTTCTTGAAGTGGCCTTCAGCTCCACACTGAAAGCACCCTTTGTTGTTACCCTGCTGCTGCTGCTGTCGCTGGTTCTGAGGTGCCTGTTGTTGACAATTCTGGTTGGCGGGGTACAAGCTTCTGCAATCTTTGGCGGTGTGACCCGGCTTGTTGCACCGATGACAGTTGCCCCTGGTGCATGGCCCGCTGTGGTGCAGGTTGCAGCGATTGCATTTTGGGTGATTCCCCTTGTACCCACCATGACTTTGACCACCAGATGATTGCTGCCCGGGGCTCTTGTAATCATCAGTCTTTCTCTGCTGAGACTGAGACTGAATAGAAGTCGAACCCTTGCTTGAAGCTCCATCCCATTTCCTCTTGTTGTCACTAGGGGCATCCGAAGTAGCTGTAGCACTGATGCGCTTGGGTAACCTGTTCTGCTCCACCGCCTGATCAGTGAGACGGTGAGCCAACTGAACCACCTGCTGAATAGTGGCAAGGTTTGCTGAAGTCACATGACTTTGGATCTCTGGCACCAAGCCCTTGAGAAAGAGTTCAATTCGCTTAATTGGAGGGTCCACCATAGTAGGACATAGTAAGGCAAGCTCATTCGATCTCTTAGTATACGCCTCAATTTCTGACCCCGTCATCTTGAGGTTGTAGAACTCGACTTCCAGCTTATGAATGTCATCACGACTGCAGTATTCCTCCTTGATCATCTCCTTAAAAGTTTCACATGGGGTGGCGTTGGCAGCAACCAACCCCAGCATTTGAACCTGAGCGTTCCACCAGGTGAGGGCTAAACCCTCGAGAGTACCGGTAGCATACTTCACCCTGCGCACCTCAGGGCATTCACACATTTCGAAAACTGACTCGAGCTTCTCAAACCAGTGGAGGAGACCTACTGCTCCTTCAGTGCCGCTAAAAGTAGTGGGTCGGCAGTCCATAAAAGTTTTAAAAGTGCACACAGGTGGCTGAGCATGTTGACCTATTGTGGGTGTAAGAAAAGACAGAGTTTAACACAAATGTTGGTTCACGAGAGTAGGATCTAAGGATCCTAGAATGAGTTCGGACTGCAGGATATACCTCCTACGTGTGCAGCTGCAAGTGCCGCAGCAACTCGTTCGTTAATCAGAGCCGTCAACTGGGCTTGAGTCATGTTAACACGTCCACTCATGATCTTCATATAAGAGGGAAACATGAGTGAGAGAGGTTCGCGAAAGTGCGATGGCAAAAGGGGGTAAGCACACACGTGTTCAAGCAACAGTAGTTATACTAACCGAGCATACCATGAGCAATGTACTACGTAACTAACAAGTAGGCAATATATACGCAGATCATATCACCTATAATGTCGAGCCTTGCATGTGGAGTGAAGCGTCGTTGTGGACCGTTGAGCACTGTACAGGTTATAGTCTGGTTTTAACAAAAACGTTTCTCCTTTATTAAAACCAAGTTCACTATAACCAATGGCTCTGATACCAATCTGTCACACCCCCAAAATCCACCTGCGGCATACTACCGCTTGGAGGCGTGACTGACCAGGATCCAGCCACCAATCATATTGAACAAGCATGTAAGTAATATATAAAAATCCAACCAATACAATTGGTGTCCAAACAAAACATAGTTTAAGTTGCAAGCGGAAGCATAACGTTTAAAGTCAAAACATAAGTTTAATTGTTTCAAGGTTTAACATGGCACACAGCTGTCCATGTCCCACAACGAGCCTCCTCCATGTAAGCTCCAGCTAAGTACCTAAAGACCTGCAAAGCATGTAGTAACGAGTCAACAACGAGTTGAGTGAGTTCACGGTTGGGTGTTCATTTTAAGTTGTTCCAAAAACAGTTTCCTTTAACTGGCTTCCTGCCGTGGGGGTTACCCCATAGTTGAAAACGTGATTTGTTTACCCATTTACTCTGGCGCTACAGCCGTGGGGGCTACCCCGTGTTAGTTATCTGGCATTTCGGCCGTGGGGGCTACCCCGTGTATACACTAGACTCGTTACCATATCGACTGCTGACTGTAGTCATGTTTATGTGCCCTGAACTGTCAATGTCTATCATCATTGATGTGCCCAGATCCATTAGTTCACGCCCGTCCTCTGCGGCACGGTGTGAGGCTTGTCAGACCTAAATAGCGCTATCTAACTAATGACCCGCTCGCCATTGGCCCGGCGATTAAGTCGATATAAAAAGGAGGGACTTCGTGATAGAGTTTTGGTCTAGTACGAGTTATCTGTCCATGAGGACGAGGAATTACATTCCTGAACCAATGCTGTCCTACCCAAGAAAGGACGAGGAATCTACGTTCCTTAACCCCATTCCCAACCCAGGGAATCCCATGCTTTGTAGAGGGTGTGAACTCACCTTGGTTTGCTCGGCAGACACACAGAAAGTTTGGTCTAGATGCTAGTGGTCAATCACGTCCTAACATGGTCATGATACATGTCAGGTTCAAACCAAGAAATGCACGTATGTTTTCTACACGTATACTAGCAAGTTGCATATAGGTATTATTCATGGCATACACGTATAAACATGGCGGTTCACAATAATACCTATGAATTGAGCAGTAGCATGTATATCAGTAAACAAAGCCCATAAGTCCGGCCCAATTACCTAAGCCCGTAACCATGCGAGTCCAATCCAGCTAGTATGTGCACGTGGTCTCGAGTCGGGAATAGAGATCTCGAGTCGAGACTGTGTGGTCTCGAGTTACACATGCACTTAGTCGAGACTAGACTGTCTCGAGTCGCAACCGGACCCGCCATCATGGTCTCGAGTTATGATGTTTTTGTGCTGATATGGTGTGGTCTCGAGTCGAGACTAGGGGTTCTCGACTCGCAACCCATGTCGCAACCGTGGGTCTCGAGTTGTCATCTTCATGGTCTCGAGTCGAGACTAAGGTCTCGACTGGCACACCTGCTAACAGCCGGCATTGTACTAACCAATAGTATTTCGATTTCATGATATGGTGTACTATCCAATGGTGGAGCACAAACATGTTTTGTTGTCTAATTTCCAAACAAATCGGATCAAACATGGCATCTTTTAAATGTTCATAAGGTATTCAAATATTCATACTCACATTCAAACTTGTTCATCATTTTAGTATCAATCTCTATGAACTCTAACATAATCATAACATGAACAACAATCAAAACACTTAAACATACCCATCTAAGGGTTTCAAATCATCACATAACACCTCATAATCGACTCTACACTAATCCGATTTCCACATACATGCAACCGATTAACAAGCATTCGATTCTTAGCACAAGAGTATACAATCCGATTAACATGAATCTTATCTACTACACATATGCAAGCCGATTTCATGAACATCAACAATTAATGGTTTAAATCACATTTAATCACAAGATACCATTAACTCTTCATGCAATCAATCCGTATTCAAAACATGATAGCCGATTAACATCATCATACATATTCGGTTCACAAGACATCATCATTCGTACAAGCTATTCTAGTTAAATCATGCCACTCATAATATCATCTAACAACAAGCATCATAAAACACTAACCGGTTGATGAAGAGTGTGTGAAGGAGAGTAGGTTTGTTGTCCGATAGTCTCCGGGTGAAGAACACAAGCAAATCCGAGAGCTTGGCTTGCTATCCTTGTATCCGACACAAGGGAGGAGAGTGGTGTTGCTAGGGTTTTAGTGAGAGAGAGTGTGGGAGTGTGTGTGTAGGTTGCCCAAAAATGGCAAGTGTGGCTAACAACAAGGGTTATATACTAGTGGACTAAAGAGGTGCATGGCCCAATCCGGCCCAACTGTTACTGTTCACTCGAGACCGCATGGTCTTGAGTCGAGTCCTTGTGTCTCGGTTCACATAATCACACACATACATATAAGCATAGTACATACTCACATACAATTCACTTAAATCATTAGTTAATCAAACATGTCAACTAGTTACATATCGTTCAAATGTGTTGCATCGAGATACAAGAAAAGGTTCTAAATTTCGAGTTGTCACATCATCCCCATGTTGAAAGAAATTTCGTCCCGAAATTTGGTAAGCACTCACTGAGGAAGCTAGTTAAGTTGTATGGTTTTCACTGGTTTTCCTGGGGTGTCACATCCTCCCCCCGTTGATCTGGAATTTCGTCCCGAAATTCCGTAGTTTCAGCCTCAGTAGTGGTTGTACTGTTTGCGAACAGTTGGGGATACTTTTGTTTCATCTGATCTTCGCGTTCCCAGGTGAACTCTGGGCCGCGACGTGAGTTCTAACGAACTCGAACGAGAGGTATTCTAGTGCTCTTGAGGACCTTAACATCCCGGTCCGTGATTTCAACTGGTTCCTCGACGAATCGTAACTGCTCGTCGATAGTGAGTTCCTTCAGAGGAACTATGTGGGTCTCATCTGACAGACACTTCTTCAGATTCGACACGTGGAAAACGTTGTGAACTGCACTGAGTTCTGCTGGTAAGTTCAGTCTGTAGGCCACCCTGCCTATTTTCTCGATGATTTCAAAAGGTCCGACGTATCGTGGGTTAAGTTTGCCTCGTTTACCAAAACGAACCACACCCTTCCAGGGTGAAACTTTGAGTAATACTCGCTCCCCAACCTGGAGCTCTAGTGGTTTCCTGCCCTTATCGGCGTAGACTTTCTGACGGTCACGAGCTGCCGCCATGCGTTTTCGTATTTGAGCAATTTGTTCGGTTGTGTCTACCACATGTTCTGGACCAGTGATCTGACTATCTCCCACCTCTGCCCAACAAAGAGGTGACCGGCATTTACGTCCGTACAATGCCTCAAACCGAGCAGCTTTAATGCTGGTGTGGTAGCTATTATTGTACGAGAATTCCACAAGTGGCAGATGCTTTTCCCAGCTGTTGCCAAAGTCGATTACACATGCACGAAGCATGTCTTCTAAGGTTTGAATAGTGCGCTCAGACTGCCCGTCCGTCTGAGGGTGATACGCCGTGCTCATGTCTAATCGTGAGCCAAAGGATTTGTGCATCGCCTGCCACAGTTCTGAAGTAAAACGCGCATCTCGATCTGAGAAAATAGAGGTGGGCACCCCGTGCCTCGAAACAACTTCCTTGAGGTATACTTCTGCTAGAGTGGAGAACTTATCCGTCTCCTTGATAGCCAGAAAGTGTGCAGATTTGGTGAGTCGATCCACGATCACCCAAATAGTATCGTTTCCGCGTTGGGATCTAGGCAGGTCGGTAACAAAATCCATGGAAATTTGCTCCCATTTCCATTGCGGTAATTCTGGCTGTTGGAGTAGGCCTGAGGGTTTCTGGTATTCAGACTTGACTCTCGCACAAGTCAAACACTTGCTGACGTAGGTTGCTATGTGGGCCTTCATGCTAGGCCACCAGTACGTAGTTTTGATATCATGGTACATTTTATCCGAACCTGGATGTACCGAGTAACGAGACTTGTGTGCCTCATCCATCACAAGTTCTCGCAGGTTGCCATAGAGTGGGACCCAAATGCGTCCCGTTACGTAGTAAGCACCGTCTTCCTTCTATTCCAAGCGTTGCCTTGAGCCGCGTAGGGCTTCAGCCCTGACGTTTTCTGGTTTCAATGCTTCTACCTGAGCAGCTCGTATTTGGGAAGGAAGACTAGAATGTATGGTGAGTTGCAACCCTCGCACGCGCTTAGGCGCGGTGTCCTTTCGATTGAGGGCGTCAGCCACAACATTGGCCTTGCCCGGGTGGTACCTGATCGAGCACTCGTAGTCATTCAGTAGTTCGACCCATCGTCGCTGTCGCATATTCAGTTCCTTCTGCTTAAAGATATGCTCGAGGCTCCTGTGGTCGGTGTAGATGGCGCACTTAGTACCGTACAGGTAATGTCGCCATAGCTTAAGCGCAAAAACAACAGCTCCCAGCTCTAAATCATGCGTAGTGTAGTTCTTTTCGTGAACTTTGAGTTGGCGTGAGGCGTAGGCTATAACTTTATCCCGTTGCATCAGTACGCACCCAAGACCCTGAATTGATGCGTCGCAGTAGACCGCGAAGTCGTCTGTGCCCTCTGGCAGGAAAGGATAGGTGCGCTGCAAAGTCTATCCTTTAGATGCTGAAATGCTAATTCCTGTGCATTTCCCCATCGATAAACAACGCCCTTCTGCGTTAGTGAGGTGAGAGGCTGTGCAATCTTAGAAAAATCCTTTATGAATCTCCTGTAGTAACCTGCCAAACCCAAGAATTGGCGAATTTCCTTTGGTGTACGAGGTGCAGGCCAGTTCTTAATTGAGTCCACCTTGGACGGATCAACATGAATCCCATCCTTGTTTACCACGTGGCCTAGGAAATGGACTTCTCGAAGCCAGAAGTCGCATTTCGAGAATTTTGCGTAAAGCTGTTCTGTTCGAAGGAGTTCTAACATAAGTCGTAGATGTTGCTCGTGTTCCTCCTGGCTCTTAGAATAGATCAGGATGTCGTCGATAAAGACTATAACGAACTTGTCCAGGTAAGGCTTGCACACCCGATTCATCAAGTCCATGAAGATCGCAGGTGCGTTTGTCAGCCCAAAAGGCATGACTAAAAACTCATAGTGTCCATAACGAGTTCTAAAAGCTGTTTTGGAGACGTCCTCTTCTCGGACTCTCAGCTGGTGATATCCTGGTCTCAGATCAATCTTCGAATAGTAACTCGACCCTTGCAGCTGGTCGAACAAGTCGTCAATGCGTGGTAGAGGTTAGCGATTCTTCACCGTCACCTTGTTGAGTTCCCGGTAGTCGATGCACATTCTGAAGGTACCGTCTTTCTTCTTCACAAATAGCACTGGAGCTCCCTAGGGCGATGAGCTAGGACGAATAAAACCCTTATCCAAGAGTTCTTGTAGTTGCGTAGAGAGTTCTTCCAACTCGGATGGAGCCAAACGATAAGGTGCACGAGCTATAGGCGCAGCTCCAGGAGCTAGTTCAATCTGAAACTCGACTTGGCGATGAGGCGGAAGACCATGTAATTCCTCAGGAAATACCTCCGGATAGTCGCGTACAACTGGAAAATCTTCTATCTTCTTCTCTTTCTCCCTCGTGTCAGTAACGAGAGCCAAAATGGCAGTGTGGCCCTTTCGCAAGCACTTTTGGGCCTTAAGGAAAGAGATGACGTTCTCAACAGCACCCTTCTTGTCACCACGAATCATGAGAGGTTCACTACCGGAACCCGGAATACGGACAACCTTCTCGTTGCAAAGAATCTCTGCTCGGTGCTGGGATAACCAATCCATCCCAATGACAACATCGAAACTACCCAAGACGATAGGAATAAGGTCGATAGAGAAGGTCTGGTTAGCGAGAATAAGTTTACAACCCTTGACTACGTGTGCAGCCTCTAAACTCTTACCATTTGCTAGCTCTACTGTGTGCTTTCTACTCAAGGGTGTTGGAATACGCTTAAGCATTTGACTAACTTCTAGTGACACGTAGCTAGTATCGGCACCCTAATCAAACAAAACTTTAACATAAAAGTCGTCGAGAAGGAACTTACCCGTCACCACGTTGGGATCGTTCCTAGCTTCACCTTGACCAATCACGAACACCCGCCCCCTGGCACCATTGTTGTTGTTGTGGTTCCCATTGTTACCATTCCCCTGGTTATTGTTGTTGTTGTTGTTCTGGTTCCTGTTCACTTGGGGACAATCTTTCTTGAAGTGGCCTTCAGCTCCACACTGAAAGCACCCTTTGTTGTTACCCTGCTGCTGCTGCTGTCGCTGGTTCTGAGGTGCCTGTTGTTGACGATTCTGGTTGGCGGGGTACAAGCTTCTGCAATCTTTGGCGGTGTGACCCGGCTTGTTGCACCGATGACAGTTGCCCCTGGTGCATGGCCCGCTGTGGTGCAGGTTGCAGCGATTGCATTTTGGGTGATTCCCCTTGTACCCACCATGACTTTGACCACCAGATGATTGTTGCCCGGGGCTCTTATAATCATCAGTCTTTCTCTGCTGAGACTGAGACTGAATAGAAGTCGAACCCTTGCTTGAAGCTCCATCCCATTTCCTCTGGTTGTCACTAGGGGCATCCGAAGTAGCTGTAGCACTGATGCGCTTGGGTAACCTGTTCTGCTCCACCGCCTGATCAGTGAGACGGTGAGCCAACTGAACCACCTGCTGAATAGTGGCAAGGTTTACTGAAGTCACATGACTTTGTATCTCTGGCACCAAGCCCTTGAGAAAGAGTTCAATTCGCTTAATTGGAGGGTCCACCATAGTAGGACACAGTAAGGCAAGCTCATTCGATCTCTTAGTACACGCCTCAATTTCTGACCCCGTCATCTTGAGGTTGTAGAACTCGACTTCCAGCTTATGAATGTCATCACGACTGCAGTATTCCTCCTTGATCATCGCCTTAAAAGTTTCCCATGGGGTGGCGTTGGCAGCAACCAACCCCAGCATTTGAACCTGAGCGTTCCACCAGGTGAGGGCTAAACCCTCGAGAGTACCGGTAGCATACTTCACCCTGCGCACCTCAGGGCATTCACACATTTCGAAAACTGACTCGAGCTTCTCAAACCAGTGGAGGAGACCTACTGCTCCTTCAGTGCCGCTAAAAGTAGTGGGTCGGCAGTCCATAAAAGTTTTAAAAGTGCACACAGGTGGCTGAGCATGTTGACCTATTGTGGGTGTAAGAAAAGACAGAGTTTAACACAAATGTTGGTTCACGAGAGTAGGATCTAAGGATCCTAGAATGAGTTCGGACTGCAGGATATACCTCCTGCGTGTGCAGCTGCAAGTGCCGCAGCAACTCGTTCGTTAATCAGAGCCGTCAACTGGGCTTGAGTCATGTTAACACGTCCACTCATGATCTTCATATAAGAGGGAAACATGAGTGAGAGAGGTTCGCGAAAGTGCGATGGCAAAAGGGGGTAAGCACACACGTGTTCAAGCAACAGTAGTTATACTAACCGAGCATACCATGAGCAATGTACTACGTAACTAACAAGTAGGCAATATATACGCAGATCATATCACCTATAATGTCGAGTCTTGCATGTGGAGTGAAGCGTCGTTGTGGACCGTTGAGCACTGTACAGGTTATAGTCTGGTTTTAACAAAAACGTTTCTCCTTTATTAAAACCAAGTTCACTATAACCAATGGCTCTGATACCAATCTGTCACACCCCCAAAATCCACCTGCGACATACTACCGCTTTGAGGCGTGACTGACCAGGATCCAGCCACCAATCATATTGAACAAGCATGTAAGTAATATATAAAAATCCAACCAATACAATTGGTGTCCAAACAAAACATAGTTTAAGTTGCAAGCGGAAGCATAACGTTTAAAGTCAAAACATAAGTTTAATTGTTTCAAGGTTTAACATGGCACACAGCTGTCCATGTCCCACAACGAGCCTCCTCCATGTAAGCTCCAACTAAGTACCTAAAGACCTGCAAAGCATGTAGTAACGAGTCAACAACGAGTTGAGTGAGTTCACGGTTGGGTGTTCATTTTAAGTTGTTCCAAAAACAGTTTCCTTTAACTGGCTTCCTGCCGTGGGGGTTACCCCATAGTTGAAAACGTGATTTGTTTACCCATTTACTCTGGCGCTACAGCCGTGGGGGCTACCCCGTGTTAGTTATCTGGCATTTCGGCCGTGGGGGCTACCCCGTGTATACACTAGACTCGTTACCATATCGACTGCTGACTGTAGTCATGTTTATGTGCCCTGAACTGTCAATGTCTATCATCATTGACGTGCCCAGATCCATTAGTTCACGCCCGTCCTCTGCGGCACGGTGTGAGGCTTGTCAGACCTAAATAGCGCTATCTAACTAATGACCCGCTCGCCATTGGGCCGGCGATTAAGTCGATATAAAAAGGAGGGACTTCGTGATAGAGTTTTGGTCTAGTACGAGTTATCTGTCCATGAGGACGAGGAATTACATTCCTGAACCAATGCTGTCCTACCCAAGAAAGGACGAGGAATCTACGTTCCTTAACCCCATTCCCAACCTAGGGAATCCCATGCTTTGTAGAGGGTGTGAACTCACCTTGGTTTGCTCGGCAGACACACAGAAAGTTTGGTCTAGATGCTAGTGGTTAATCACGTCCTAACATGGTCATCATACATGTCAGGTTCAAACCAAGAAATGCACGTATGTTTTCTACACGTATACTAGCAAGTTGCATACAGGTATTATTCATGGCATACACGTATAAACATGGCGGTTCACAATAATACCTATGAATTGAGCAGTAGCATGTATATCAGTAAACAAAGCCCATAAGTCCGGCCCAATTACCTAAGCCCGTAACCATGCGAGTCCAATCCAGCTAGTATGTGCACGTGGTCTCGAGTCGGGAATAGAGATCTCGAGTCGAGACTGTGTGGTCTCGAGTTACACATGCACTTAGTCGAGACTAGACTGTCTCGAGTCGCAACCGGACCCGCCATCATGGTCTCGAGTTATGATGTTTTTGTGCTGATATGGTGTGGTCTCGATTCGAGACTAGGGGTTCTCGACTCGCAACCCATGTCGCAACCGTGGGTCTCGAGTTGTCATCTTCATGGTCTCGAGTCGAGACTAAGGTCTCGACTGGCACACCTGCTAACAGCCGGCATTGTACTAACCAATAGTATTTCGATTTCATGATATGGTGTACTATCCAATGGTGGAGCACAAACATGTTTTGTTGTCTAATTTCCAAACAAATCGGATCAAACATGGCATCTTTTAAATGTTCATAAGGTATTCAAATATTCATACTCACATTCAAACTTGTTCATCATTTTAGTATCAATCTCTATGAACTCTAACATAATCATAACATGAACAACAATCAAAACACTTAAACATACCCATCTAAGGGTTTCAAATCATCACATAACACCTCATAATCGACTCTACACTAATCCGATTTCCACATACATGCAACCGATTAACAAGCATTCGATTCTTAGCACAAGAGTATACAATCCGATTAACATGAATCTTATCTACTACACATATGCAAGCCGATTTCATGAACATCAACAATTAATGGTTTAAATCACATTTAATCACAAGATACCATTAACTCTTCATGCAATCAATCCGTATTCAAAACATGATAGCCGATTAACATCATCATACATATTCGGTTCACAAGACATCATCATTCGTACAAGCTATTCTAGTTAAATCATGCCACTCATAATATCATCTAACAACAAGCATCATAAAACACTAACCGGTTGATGAGGAGTGTGTGAAGGAGAGTAGGTTTGTTGTCCGATAGTCTCCGGGTGAAGAACACAAGCAAATCCGAGAGCTTGGCTTGCTATCCTTGTATCCGACACAAGGGAGGAGAGTTGTGTTGCTAGGGTTTTAGTGAGAGAGAGTGTGGGAGTGTGTGTGTAGGAGAGTGTGTGTAGGTTGCCCAAAAATGGCAAGTGTGGCTAACAACAAGGGTTATATACTAGTGGACTAAAGAGGTGCATGGCCCAATCCGGCCCAACTGTTACTGTTCACTCGAGACCGCATGGTCTTGAGTCGGGTCCTTGTGTCTCGGTTCACATAATCACACACATACATATAAGCACAGTACATACTCACATACAATTCATTTAAATCATTAGTTAATCAAACATGTCAACTAGTTACATATCGTTCAAATGTGTTGCATCGAGATACAAGAAAAGGTTCTAAATTTCGAGTTGTCACACATGGTCTGAATGCTAAGCGTCGTCATGACCATTGTCTACGCAGCGTCTCTCTCTTAAACCCTCAGCCGTTGTTCGTCGGTTGGGGTTGTAGACGCGCCGGAACTAGGTGGCGCCGGTGTGGCTCCGCCACCGAAGGCGGTGGTCAGCCGCCACTCCCTCACGATTCTCTCTCTCACTCTCTTCTCTCTCTAGATATTTGCATCTTTCTCTCGCTCTAAGGCGGTGGAGTCCTCCGAGGTTCCTCTCTTTCTCTTTTTCCAAATGAAGAAGAGAAACAGGGGTGTGCCCTTTTGTTGCCCTCATTTTCTGTTTCAATTTTTAATATGTATATCCTCTCTTTCTGTTTTGCCAAATGAAGAAGATAAACAGGGGTGTGCCCTTTTATTGCCCTCATTTATTGTTCATTGCGTTTCATTTTTAATATGTATATAATATATATAAACTATACTTATTTTATAAAAGAATCCTTAACGTTTGAAATAAATATAATAATTATATTTATTTTGTAAAATAGTTCGCGTCATCGTCGTTTTTTGTAAGTGATAAAGTGTCGTTGAAATAATATGTATTTGCGTCTTGCTTTACGAAAGATAAGTAACATTCGGTTGGTTTTGTTTTATAATAAAACATAATTATTTTATGGATTTTCTCGAAAAACGGGCAGAGTCTCCTATGTTTTTGGATGCCCCCAACAACCCAAATTGTCGTTAGTTTTCAAAATTCAACAATTTATCAAACAATATAAACAATATTTATATAAGATTTTGTCGAATAAGTTGAAATATAAACTTGTATTAGATCGGTTCGAGCTCGTTTTTCACGTAACATATAAAACTATGAAATAACGAAATAAACCGCCTTGTTAATCTTTACCACCTCTCGTGTCGAAACGCCGAAAAAGTTAACTGAGTTGACCAAGTCAACTGAGTTGACTCGGGTTGACTGAGTTTGACCGAGTTGACTGAGTTGACCGACTTAACTCGGTTGACCGAGTTAACCCGAACCCAAGCCCGTGGACTAATGTTGACCCGAAACTGATGTTGAGGTTTGACTAGCTTGACTGAACTTTGACCCGCTTAATCTGAACCCAAACCAAACCGTAACCCGAGCCATCATCTAACCCGAATTGAATCTGACATAACTGAACCAAACTTAACCACTGTCAACCCGCATTTGAACCGGGTTGAACCAAACTCATACCCACTGACCCGAAACTCGACCCACGGCTGTCCCGAACCAAAACTCGAGCTGAAACCCGAGACTCACGAACCTGCTGAGCCGAAACACGAGACGTAACCCGAACCAAAGCTGAACCCGAACTGAAAATGACCCAAAATCGACTCAGAATTCTCGAACTCATGACTGACCTGACCTGAGACAAACATTTCCATCACCGCCACCGGTTCGTCTGACCGGTGCCGTCGATGTCCACCGTCGACCACTGTTAAGACCCTCATCATCATCATCATCTGATCATCTTGTCGGAAGAATCAGGTCCGCCACCGCTCACAGCGGCGTTGCCGTCGGCTCGCCGGTCGAACTCGAGAAGAGAGAGGGTGGGGGGGGGGGGGTTCGACTACGAATATTAAAATTTAATTACGAAGCTAAATATATTGTAAAATTTTCGTATTTGTCAGTGTTGTCAGTACTTCGTACGGTTTCGATTCGTTATCATTTAATATTCAATGGTTTCTCCGTAGATCGTCATACACGCGCTGTAAAGTCGATTAGGCGTTCCTAGACACTCCAAGGGCCTAATTAAGTTTATTTACGTCTTAAACATTGTTTATTATCGTCCTAAGCATTTGTTAATCGTGTAATTAGAGCCGTAAATCACCGGTTGTCACAAGCGGCGAGGATGGTACCGGGGGATGGGGCGTAAACCTTCTTCAAACACGCCCTCGATCTTGTCGGCTTCGCAACCTCAGACTCAAGAACCCTTTTCTGAGGTAAACTACTCAATTTATAAAATGATAAACGAACGCATGTTTCCTTGTTAAATATATGTTGGTAGCGTTAATTAATATGCTAATATACGTTTTGATATTTATTATTGTAGGAATTTGTTAATAGTTTGTTCCAAATCCTGGCCTTTCTGAATCAACTTGACAACTATCTTGGTTCAAAACGTATTCGATAACGAAGTTGAGGATGATTCCGATGTATGACTTGTTGTTTTTAACGTTTTTACGCAACTGTAGGATGATAATGTAGGACTTAAATGTTGTTTGTAATTTTATTACGTTTAGTATATGTTTATGGCGTTTGTTTGCGTTGCGGAAATTAGAAATTTGGCAGATTTTGTTTTTCAGCCGGAAACAGGCTGTATGCAGCTGTTGTACAAAAAAAAAGACTTTTAGCGGCGACACGTGTCGCCCTCTATTGATCCTTAACCATTACCGACCAACATTAATACCGGCGACCCTGTAGCGGCAACATGTTGTTGCTAAAAGTCTAAAGGGCAATAGCGGCGAGGGTGTCATTAGCGGCCAGAAAAAGAGCAATAGCGGCCGATCTATACCGGCGACCCTTTAGCGGTGACATGTCGTCGCTAAAACCAATAATGGCGACAAAAAGGGCTTTTAGCGGTGACACATGGCGCCGCTAAAGGTACCCGTTTCTTGTAGTGATTGCTAACAATAATCCAATTGATCCTGTTTAGAGAGCCATTGTTAAGTGATGAATCTTGTCGAAATTTTTTTAACTTTTCTTCCATGAATCATATGAACCATAATTCAAAAGAAAAAAAAAACAAAATAAAAAAACAAAACAAAACAAACAGCAAGTCAAATTTTTAGTTAATATTTTGATATTTAATAAAACACAAAGTGCCTTGCAAAAGGGACTGAGCTAGTATCTAGTCCTAGAGTCATCGTGCGGCAATATAAAAACTAACAATAAAAAAAGAAGTAATAATATCACATTGTAAAATTTTATTTTCACATGGTAACACTTTTGGTTACTAACATAAAAGTATATAAGGGTATTTTAGTTATTTTAACAGAAAAATTAATGGTAGTTAACCTTAATACTCAATGATGTTACAAAATCGAAACCATAAAATCTGAATCTGTTAAAAAAAACTAATACTTAAAGGTGTTATTTTCATAATTAACTCTTTTATTTTAAAGTAACAAACTTGATTAGAAAGTATATGTTGTTGACAAAGCGGAAAAATAAAATAATTAAATAAATTTGAAGTGAGATTCTTTTGAAAGGATTTTAATGTATGGTTAACTTTCATTTGTTTGTTTCCCAACTACACGCCAATTACTACTGGTGCAATTCAAGATTCCTACTCCACCAACTCATGCATAAATAAATTGCTTTTATCAATGCATGCATTTGTTGAATTTTCCAAGTGCATTCTGACCATCCATCGGTGCATTCAAATGAAAGCTGCCAAGATACCTACTAAAAACTATTCACCCGTGACTTAATTCGAACCCACAATCGATTGTTAAAATTGTGGAAGGATTGTTAAGATTTTTATAGGAGTTTTTTGCTTATGGTGATGGTATTTTCCGAACAACTGAAAAAAACTAATAAAGAAAAACAAATCAAATAAAGTAATCAAAATAACTAAAAAACTAATCGATTTTTATTAGAAGGATTGTTAAGATTTTTATAGGAGTTTTTTGCTTATGGTGATGGTATTTTCCGAACAACTGAAAAAAACTAATCAAATAAAGTAATCAAAAAAACTAAAAAACTAATCGATTTTATGAACAACGAATGAAATTAATCAAATAAAGTAATCAATTTCATGAACAACAAACTCAGAATTAATCAAAAAACTAATTGATTGTATGAACAACTGCAACTAATTGAACAAACTAATTGATTTTATGAAAGAACCACTTAAATCAATAGAAAAAAAACTAACCGTTTTTATGAAGCTCGACTGAAACTAATCGAGTTTATGAACGACTCAAACTAATCGGAAAACCTAATCTATTTCATGAAGAACAACTGAAAATTAATCAAAAAATTCAATGAACATCGATGAGGAAAAAACCCTAGATGCGAAGACTCTTCAACCAGTCTATGTTTTTCATAACCTGTTCCAACCCGTTCCTTTTTATAATCAGAATCAAGTTGACCCATGAAATATCTCCGTGTTTTAGGGGATGACCCAATTGGACCCGTTAGTTACTAAAAAGAAGCCCAACCGACCCATTGCAATTTAAAAAAGACCCAAAACGACCCAAATCTGTTAATTCGGGTCAGAATCCCCTCCCCCCCCCAACCGAAGACTCTTCAACCCGTCTCTATTTTTCATAATCCGTTCCAACCTGTTCCATTTTACAATCAGAACCAAGTTGACCTATGAAATATCTCTATGTTCTAGGGGATGACCCAATTGGACCCGTTAGTTACTAAAAAGAAGCGCAAACCGACCCATTGCAATTTAAAAAAAAAAAAAACCCAAAACGACCCAAATATATTAATTCGGGTCAGAATTGCTCCCCTAGTATTTTGCATGGTTTATAGAGATTTTAAAGGAAACTTTACAAATATAGACAAAGTTTGACTTTCACTTTTCTAAAAAAGACATTGGTTGCCGGATTCGGCTTAGCCAACGGTTTTTTCAAACTTGGCCGGAATTTTTTCAACCCAAAATTTGCAAGCTTATCACGCGTTTAAAACTCAATGACTAATTTAATAACATGATTGGTCAACTGTCTATTTTTGCAATTTTTCCTTACCTAGGCATCAAACGAATCGGACGAACACAAAAAAAAACTTATTGGTGTTCGTTTGTTAAGATATGTATGTGTTTACGAGCTGTTCATTAATGTTTACCGAACGAGATTTTATGTTTGTGTTTGTTTGTTAAGAAATTGAAGTTGTTCGTGTTCGTTTTCATTAGCTTAGTATTAATTTAAAACTAACAAAATATTACATTATTTAAAAATTATAATATTTTGATAACTGTACCGATACAACTGGAACCAGTACTGGTATTTGTAATATACGTCTGTAATCTATTACTATAGTATTTAATTTTGCTTTTTTAATAGTTTGTATTCGTTAACTTTAAAAAAAATCTGAACACACGATTATGTGTAATTTTGTTTGCTAGGCATTTCGGTTAAAAATTGCATTCAAAATAGTGTATATTTTTTGGTATCTTAATTTATGCGAGTGCCTCTACCATTGCGAACCAATTCCAACCGTGCAATATCAGTACCGGTATTGGTATTACTACAACCGGTATTGACACATGTTATTTTGGTTTTTGATTGATGTAAAATACGTGTCAATATCTTTTTGGATATATCAAGATTTTATTTTTTGAGAATTTCTATTTCAGTTGCTGGTAACGTAAAAAAACCGAATTGATACAGACCGAATTCCCGTTACATAGTGTGAGGCATCTCACTAGTTTAATAAAAACCAATACCATTTTGATATTTCCATTAATATTCCATAAAATAGAGAAACCTCAAATAACCATTTTACTTCATTCTAAATTAAATGCTCCTGTTCCAGTAGAGCACGGTCTTACCGAACCATCACGGGCGCTTTTGTTTTTCAAGTCACGTGACAAAACAAATAAGATATAAATAATATGGTAAAGAGTAATGTACAAATGCCCTTATCGTACATTACGTACGCGCCAATCTCAGCCGTCGGATCTTTTATCGCGCATTGAAATCGCATGTTGGTTTTTTTGTAACAATTTCGCATGTGATAATTGTTGATGAAATCGCATGTTGTTTTTTGTAACAATTTCGCATGTGATAATTTTGATGAAATAGCATGTTGTTTTTTTGTAACAATTTCGCATGTGGTAATTTTGATGAAATCGCATGTTAAAAAAGCAACATGCGAAATTGTTATAAAAAAACATGCGATTTCAATGCCGGAAGATGATCTGACGGCTGAGATTGTAGCGTACGTAATGTACGATAAGCGCATTTGTATGATAACCGGCCTCTAAATAATATAATGAACTATTTTATTTAGTTTTTATATATGCTAAGGAAATACGTTTTACATGGATACAAAATACATAATACGTATATATACATGGTTAACCTACTGTCACACTTTAAATTCCTCCCACCACACTTGCCATCTCCCTCGTTCAAACTTGTTTGAACAACACACTACCAAATTGGTTGCCTTTCTTTCTTTCTCCAACATCTATCACATTGATTGTTTTCTGATCTTCGTAACCACATACGTTCTTTCTTTCTCCAACATCCATCACATTGATTGTTTTCTGATCTTCGTAACCATATACGGTTTTAGCGTTTGGACCGGCCTCGCAACCTACAAACCTATGCCATGAAAGTGTGTGCGCGCGGGAGCTTCTTTTGTTACAAGATTCCATGGCTGTTCTATCTTCCATTCATTGTTGGAATCGGTGATCTCGGAAATTTTAGGTAAAATCTCATTCCCTTTATCCTAATCATTATTTACTTATATTCTTTGTTATTGCTTTGTCATACCATTTTTTTAAGAGTAGCACATATCATCACTAAAACTCTTTTTGTTGTGTATACCCGTTGTGTTTAAATAGTCTTAAGTAGAAAAGTTTACGTAGCTGGATTTTCATTATTCTATGAGTTCAACCATATAAAATGGATATATAACAATCTGAGAATGCGCACCCAACATTAATCCAATTTTTGAACGAATTAAAAAAAAACTCTATAATCATGGCTTAGTTGACATGAATCATGTTTCTTAGTAGTGGAGTTGTCACCTGTGTAATCAGTGGCGGATTTAAAGGGTTAGTAGGGTGGGCACAGCCCACCGTACACATCGGCGGACGATCCCCTACATTGTCCTTCACCGAGAGCCTTTTATAGAGGATGGCCCTGTAATTGACCAGAGAACATATGCGTTTTTTCGGTCATATACATTTTTCAGTTCTTCAGTGGATGAACTTTTAACAATGGTGAAAAGAGGAAGAAGGAAAAGAAGATGACTTAGATTTTAGAAAAAGTAAAAAATACCTAGTTTAAACCTATTATTTTTAGCTTTTTATGTCCTTCTCTCTCTAGTGACAAAAAAACGGCAGCCCACACCAACATTCAATAAGACTAAAGGGTACGGAGATGATTGGCTTGGAGGGGATGAGCCGCCACATCAGCGTCACGTCACCGGCTCGTGTGGGATGCGCCTCCTTCATATTTGAGGGGATGGAGGATGAGGCTACCCCACCTCATTATTTTATAATTGTCTAAGTGTTTAAATTGAAAAAGGATGAGAGAGAGTGTATTTAAATTGAAAAAGGATGAGAGAGAGTGTATTTAAATTGAAAAAGGATGAGAGAGAGGGTATTTAAATTGAAAATGGAAATATAATATTCAAGTGGGGCCACATCTCAACCGGCGCATGGGGGCCGTTTGGGCCGAGCCGGGGCTAAGGGGGGCGGTGTGGGAGACCGGCGCCGGTCCTAGCCGGTCCTAGCCGGCCCCCATACCCTTTAGTCTAACCAAATTAATTTTTACAAATTTCAAATGCTTATTAATAGTTTCTAGATATATATTTTTATGATGAATAATAATATCTATCTTTTTTATTTGTTTAGACGGATAGCATTGTTTACAGTACTTATTAATTATTTATTTATTTATTTATCATTTTTATAATTAATTTTCTTATTTTATAATTTATAATATATATTATACTACGACTACCAGTAAAATCATTACAAATATTAATACTACTATTCATGTTTATTATCTTTTATATATATTAACCAAATTAAAAATGATTAATATATTTGTTTGTTTTATTTAACCTGACTCGTTTTTTTACTGTTCATCAGGGATTTCTTAAAGGTTTGGTCAGCTTAATCAAGGGGAAGAACAAAAAGGATCATTAAATCCTTTATTTATTTATTTGTATTTCTTTAATGTTCAATCAAGTCCCTGCGTGGACATTTATTTCTGTATTCAATCCATGCGAGGACTTGTAGTTCCAGTTTAGCCCCTGCGTGGGCATGTCATTTCTGTTTAGCCCCTGCGGGGGCAGTTTATTTCTGTTATGTCTCGTTTAGCCGTTACTCCACTCCCACCACCACCAGTGCAGCAACCGCCTCCGGAGCCACCGAGGCGTAGGAGATCAACCGCACGGATGTCCGTGCGAGGGGGAGTCCGTATCAGCACCACTCAGCATTCAAGTGGCAGTCATTACCCGCCACTATACGAAGACCCACAAATGAGTGGGCCTTCGTCGAACCCTGTTTCTGAGGTGGAGTCTGCGTCAGTCGCACCGCCACCGGTGGGTTATGATAACCCAATCCCTACATACGCCGGTGTAGCGGCGTATAACCCTTTCGAGCAGCCAGCCCATACTAACTATAACTACGCCGAAGTTGACCCATACCTTGCGGCAGCAAACTAGAATGCTCTTCATCCCGAGGGGCCCTTTCGAGTCCCATATCAGGCTGGGTATCCACCCTATGGGTATCAATACCCGTCACCTCCTCAACCTCCGCAGCATCAGCAGCCCCCGCAGCCGCCACTGTTATCGCCATCACAGCAACATGAGATTCTACAAAGGTTGAGACAGGTGGAACGGGATGTTCGAGAAGAGCGTAGAAACAACCGAGGATTTCTTAAAGGTTTAGCCAGCTTAATCAAGGGGAAGAGCAAAAAGCATCATTAAATCCTTTATTTATTTATTTATTTATTTATTTATTTGTATTTCTTTAATGTTCAATCAAGTCCCTGCGTGGACATCTATTTCTGTATTCAGTCCTTGCGAGGACTTGTATTTCCAGTTTAGCCTCTACGTGGGCATGTCATTTCTGTTTAGCCTCTGCGTGGGCAGGTTATTTTTGTTAAGTCCCGTTTAGGGCAATATGTACTCTTTTTAAATTTTAGTGGCATGTTATCATTTAAATTTTATTTTGTCATTAAATGCATAAATGTAACATGTATGAAATAAATAAATCCAAAATATGTCATTCCTTTTATAAGATCTGCCTTTAAATATTAAATAAGAATCTTAAAGGATATAACCTAGCCTGCATGTCATTATAAGACACGGCCATGATGGTAAAACCTGTTTAAAAAGATTCAAATCCTTGTTAAACATCTGAAAACATGTTAACATTCCTGGCTAATGTGATTCGTAAAATCACACGTGTCATCCTCATATTGGATTATTCCAATTCCTTCCTTATTATTTAAACATCCAATTGTGATGTAATGCCTACGGGCCATAATCATTGTCATATAAGACAAAAGACAGTTGTAGCCTATAACTCCCTGTCAAGAATGGGTAATGAACTATTATTCAAGCCTTAGTACCTCGATCCTATAAGATCTTGACTTAAAATTTGAATGCGTCCATGTGACTTGGCCTTTTGTGCCATTATTATATTTAATTATAACTAAGGGTTATTAATGAAAAATCCTGAATGAAATACTTAACAAATTAACCAATATGGTTCTTTAATACCATGGTTAATAACTTAATAAGATGACAAATCTGTTATAAACCTCTAAGAAATCATTGTCATCATTTTATGTAGCGATCAAGCTACATGGCAGAGTCTGAAGAAGTCAACAGTCATCCAAGGGAGAATCATGATACTACTAGGATCAACGTAACTGGTGCGGAACTTCAAGCATTGATTTATAATGTTGTTACCAAGGCCATAGATAGGAAGTTTAATGAGTCAAGTGGTACTCGAAGCAAGACCTCATCTGTACCCCATTCTAAACCTAAGACTCACTCTGAGGCTCATAGTAAGCCACCTCCTAAACATAATGGATCAAGGAGGGATGACGATCATCACTCCTCAAATCAGCATAGTGTTCCGTCGAAGAAGATTGAGCTCAAACAAGAACCACGTGGTAAGTCCTGTACATATAAGTATTTCGTCTCCTGCAAGCCTAGAGACTTCACAGGGGAGAAATGAGCCATCGATTGTATGACTTGGCTCGATGAAATGGACACTGTGGTTGATATCAGTGGTTGCGCTGATAGGGACGTTGTGAAGTTTGTATCTCAGTCATTTAAAGGAGAAGCGCTAGCTTGGTGGAGGTCTCTGATCCAAGCTACTGGAAAAGTCCATTTGTATGGCATGTCTTGGGAGCAGTTTGTTACTCTCATCAAAGAAAATTACTGCCCTCAACATGAGGTTGAGAAGATCGAGACCGACTTCCTGACATTAGTTATGAAGAATTTAGATTGTCAGTCGTACCTTACGAGTTTTAATACCATGTCTCGATTAGTTCCATATTTGGTGACACCGGAACCAAAACGAATAGCCCGTTTCATTGGGGGTTTAGCCCCAGAGATCAAAGCCATTGTGAAGGCATCTCGTCCGACTACTTTTAGATCTGTAGCCGATCTGTCACTATCGCTTACCCTCGATGCGGTCAGGCAGAGATCGCTGAGAAATTCTGATATTGTGAAGAGGAAACGTGAGGATGAAAGCTCACACCAATCAGGCAAGAAACACAAAGGGAACTCTGATCACAAGAAGATTTCCGGGTTTAGAAAAGATGATCAGCAGTTGGGTGAAAAGCCCAAGTGTAAGGTGTGTAAGAAACGTCATCTGGGAAGGTGCAGATACGAGTCAAAATCCCAATCACAGCCGAGAGCTTGTGGGATTTGTAAGTCAAATGAGCACAGAGTGCAAGAAGATAAAAGATGCAACGTGCTATAACTGTAATGAAAAAGGGCACATCAAGTCCAACTGCCCAAAGTATGCCAAGAAACCCGAGGAAGGGAAAAAGACCAATGCTAGGGTCTTTCAGATGAATGCACGAGAAGCGGTACAGGATGATAACGTGATCACAGGTACCTTTCTTATCAATGATATCTATGTAAGGGTATTATTTGATTCGGGTGCGGATAAGTCATTTGTAGATGATAAGTTTAGTAAGTTGTTAAATTTTCCTGTCAAAGCCCTAAGCATGAAATATGAAGTAGAGTTGGCCGATGGTACCTTAGAAACTGCCTCAACTGTGTTAGATGGATGTTTTATATCCATTAGGAACCACTCCTTTCCGTTATCCTTACTTCCTTTAAAATTAGCTGGTATCGACATAGTGATAGGCATGGATTGGTTATCTCATAACCAAGCCCAGATTGTTTGTGACAAGAAACAAGTAGTGATCAAGACTCCGTATGGGGAGCCACTTACCATACAGGGGGACACTCAGTATGGGTTGCCTAGGCAAGTGTCTATGCTTAAGGAATCAAGATGTATGAAGAAAGGATGTGTCATATATATGGCACAAGTAACTATCGATGAACCAAAACCCAAGGTTGAAGACATCCCTGTCATCTCTGAATATCCAAAAGTATTCCCTGAAGAACTACCTGGTTTACCCCCAGATAGGCAAGTGGAGTTCAGAATCGACATTATACCTGGAGCAACACCTATTGCAAGAGCACCTTATAGGTTAGCACCAACAGAGATGAAAGAGTTGAGAACTCAACTGGATGATTTATTGGCAAAGGGATTTATTAGACCTAGCTCATATCCCTGGGAAGCACCGATCCTGTTTGTGAAGAAGAAGGATGGATCGATGCGTCTATGCATCGATTATCGTGAGCTTAACAAGGTCACTATCAAGAATATATATCCATTGCCCAGGATCGAAGATCTGTTCGATCAACTGCAAGGGGCAAGTTACTTCTCCAAGATTGACTTAAGGTCAGGATATCATCAGCTGAAGGTTAGAGATGAAGATGTGCACAAGACTGCATTCAGAACTCGATATGGTCACTACGAGTTCTTAGTGATGCCTTTCGGGATCACTAATGCACCAGCAGCGTTCATGGACCTCATGAATCGCGTTTGCAAACCCTACTTGGACAAGTTTGTCATTGTCTTCATTGATGACATTCTTATTTATTCGAAAAATCAGGCTGATCATGAGAAGTATCTTCGTTGTATTCTTAAACTTCTTCAACAAGAAAAGCTCTACGCCAAGTTTTCAAAGTGTGAATTTTGGCTTCGTGAAGTCCAATTCCTTGGACATATGGTTAGTGAGCGTGGTATCCAGGTGGATCCCGCTAAGATTGAAGCTATCATGAATTGGCAAGAGCCGAAGACGCCCACAGAGATTGGCAGCTTCTTAGGCCTGGCAGGATACTACAGGCGTTTTATTGAGAATTTCTCAAGGATTGCAGCACCCCTAACTTCGTTGACTAGAAAGAATATTAAGTTTGGTTGGGGTCCTAAGCAACAAGAATCATTCGATATTCTTAAACAAAAGTTAAGCAATGCCCCTGTGTTGACATTGCCTGAAGGGATTGAAGAATTTGTGGTTTACTATGACGCATCGCACACTGGCATGGGATCTGTGCTAATGCTGAAAGGTAAAGTTATTGCATACGCTTCCCTACAATTAAAAGTGCACGAGAAGAATTACACCACCCACGATTTGGAGTTGGGTGCTATTGTGTTTGCACTAAAACTTTGGAGGCATTATTTATATGGTACCAAGTGTGTGATCTATTCTGATCACAAGAGCCTTCAACATCTGTTTAATCAGAAGGATCTGAACATGAGGCAGTGACGATGGATGGAGACACTGAATGATTATGATTGTGAAATCTGATACCATCCAGGTAAGGCGAATGTGGTCGCCGATGCTTTGAGCAGAAAGGAAAGGGTTAAGCCCATTAGAATCAATGCCAAGAGCATTGAATTAAAGAACAGTTTGAATGAAAGATTGTTAGCCGCTCAGAAGAAGCCGTATTAGAAGCTAACTATCCAAATGAAAAGCTGGGAGTCACTGCAGAACAGTTATCATATGGTAAGGATGGAATCCTAAGATTGAATGGACGGATATGGGTTCCAATCTATGGAGGACTTAGGGAAGTGATCCTTCAGGAAGCCCATAGTTCCAAGTTTTCTGTTCATCCTGGCTGTGAAAAGATGTACCAGGATTTGAAGGCAAATTATTGGTGGATAGGCTTGAAGAAGTCTATAGCTACTTATGTAGCCAAATGTTTGACGTGCGCACAAGTTAAAGCTGAACACCAGAAGCCGTCAGGTTTACTACAACAGCCTGAACTTCCCACCTCAAAGTGGGAAATGGTAACTATGGATTTCATTACTAAGTTACCAAAGACAAGGCGAGGAAATGATACTATTTGGGTTATAGTGGATAGATTGACTAAGTCAGCCCACTTCTTAACTATTAAGGAAACACACAGCTCAGATAAGTTAGCTCAGCTGTACGTGGATGAGATTGTATCTCTCCACGGGGTACCAATGTCTATTATCTCTGATAGAGATACAAGATACACATCGCACTTTTGGAAAAGTTTTCAGCAATCGTTAGGTACTCGATTAAACTTCAGCACTGCATATCATCCTCAGACGGATGGCCAAAGCGAGCACACAATTCAAACGCTGGAGGATATGTTAAGAGCTTATGTTATTGATCTAGGTGGAAGTTGGGATGATCATCTTTCATTAATCGATTTTTCATACAATAATAGCTATCATTCGAGCATCCAAGCTGCACCATTTGAAGCCTTGTATGGAAGGAAGTGCAGGACGCCCGTTTGCTGGGCAGAAGTTTGAGATGTCCAACTAACAGGACCTGATATAGTCCTGGAGACGACATATAAGATTTTACAGATACGAGATCGTCTCAAAGCTGCCAGAGATAGGCAGAAAAACTACGCAGATAAAAGGCGTAAACCTCTAAAGTTTGAGGTTGGTGACAAAGTGTTACTGAAGGTATCACCCTGGAAAGGGGTAATGCGATTTGGCAAGAAAGGCAAGCTAAGCCCAAGATACATAGGACCATTTGAGATCATCGAATGCGTCAAAACAGTGGCTTATAATTTAAACCTGCCTGAAGAGCTTAGTGGTATTCATAATGTATTCCACATCTGCAATCTGAAGAAATGTCTAGCTGATGAATCACTAGTCATACCACATACAGATGTGCACATAGATGAGAGCCTGAAGTTTGTTGAGAAACCTTTGTCGATCGAGGATCAACAGGTTAAGAAGCTTCGAAGGAAGCAGGTACCAATTGTAAAGGTTAAATGGGATGCCCGTAGAGGTCCCGAGTACACGTGGGAGGTAGAGTCCACAATGAAAGAGAAATACCCTCATTTATTTCAGTAAATCTCGAGGTCGAGATTTCTTTTAAGGGGGTGAGGATGTAACACCTCATAAAATCACGACCAATATAATGAAGACATGTGTCATGAGCTTTAAACGTGTAATGAATTGAATATGAGGGACTAAAGTTGACAAACAAAGAAAGTATGTGTGTAAAAAGATTCAAAGTGTCAACTTTAGATAATTATACCTTTCAACAACCCTACACGATGTTTATACCCTTAAACGAATGAATTACGGATCATATGAAGCTGTTTGTGGAAGAAAGTGAGAGTTTACAAACCGCAAGGGTTAAATGTGTCAACATGTTTAATTTATACCTCTGAGTGACCTTTTAACGAACCCAAAGCTTTGTAACGATTAATTATGCTCACTAGAATAAGTGATAAAAATTTCATAAGGTTTCGATTTCGTATGAGAAAGTTATGCTAACATTCGTAAGTGAGGGGTTAAAAGCGTCAACGTTGAAATTCAGTACTTTTCAGGTGATCGTAAAGCTAACCAAGGACTTAACAAAGTTTGTTTATAACTTAGGGTCCTTAAAAATCAAGTTGGAGGGTTAAAGGGGCAAAATAATAAGTTAAAACAACTATTAGAAGGACCAGGGACCTAAAATGTAAATCTGGCAAACTTGTGACCGGAGTCTAGGAGCCATACCGGTCGCGTAAGACCTTAAGGTCTCTTACGCGGGCCGCCTAAAACCTTCCAGCTCCATTTCTTTGGACAGATGCCTGTATCAGCTGTTACACCGCCTCTCAAAGCCTGTTTCTCGATTCCAGGGGCTGAATCAACGGGTTTTCATGCATAGGGACACCTGTAATGATCAGGAATCATCCCATAGACTTGTTTGGCATGATCTTGTAAGATTAAAATCCCTACATAAGCACACCTTATTGCAACATTTTTGCATACCTTTGAAAATCATTCAAGACTCTTCTCTGGAGCTCTCTGGTCATCAAACAAGTTTCCTTAAGTTCCAAAATCGTGCTTAGGACCTTTGTAAGCTTCCTCAACCTCTCTAAATTCAGTTTTATTAGTTTAATGGCCTAAAGTCAAACGTAATTAAGGTTTGAATTAGTGATTAATCACTAATGGTCCAGTCAATTCTCGAATTAAAAGTACCTATGAGTTGGTAATTATGTGGGTAATAAACCCTTAAAAGGGCACCCTCTGATTCCCACTCTAACTAGGTCAATTGTCGGGTCAAACTTGATTATAAAAAGTCAACAGAAAGCTAATTTTCAAATAAACACATAATTAACAATGTAGAAGCCATGGAACCTATTTTATCACTTGTATAACTTGGTAATTAATGTAAGAACATGTCTAAGCATGTTCAACCCGACAATTTTCAGTTTAAGCTCAGTTCGGAACCGAAAGTCGCAAAATTAGACTTTTTCTTTGACTTTCAGTTCTGACCCAATGTAGCATATTTTAGAAATGCCTTAGAGCTCTATTAGGACCAGGTTATAGGTTAGTGTAACCCTCTGAGGTTATACAACCTGGTTCCTTAGTTATCCGATTCATTTGCATGTTTCCGTTATATGCCTACATGTTGACCATTATGCCCTTTTGACCTTAAAACGAGATTTTTGAAAATGTGAGAGGAAAAAAACCTTTATTACTGATTTATAAACTTTTCCTAAAAATTTGACATCAGTTTGAGGTCTAGATTAAGAGTTATGATCAATATCGTAATTAAGAAGCTTTTTATTAATTAAACGGCGTAATTAGCATGAAGCCTATCTAAACCCAAATTTTGACACCAAACCTTTCACCCACTGATGTAAAATAATATTTTGGGATTTTTGAAGATTTTTATTTATTTTTAAGCTGAGCATAACATAGGGTTCTTGCTTTAATTCGGTAATTGTCAGTTATGCCCTTTTCTTGAATAAAATGAGTTTTACATAATATTTTGTTACCAAACTTTTTGCTACTGATTTTATATAATAAATAAAATATTTTGAACTTTATAAACTGATCAAAAACTCAGATTTCCTATTTAAACCCGAAAATCGCTTAAAACCGACTTTTACGCGTTTTAAGCGCATAGTATGGGTTAAAACTAATTTCGGTATATAAAACTTAATACCTACTGATGTTTTAAGTAAATCTTTATAATTAAACAGTAAGCAAAAGTTTTGAACTCAGAATTCTAATTTTGGCCTTTAAAGCTTATGTGAAATTACCAAAATGCCCCTACGGCGCATAGTTTGGTTATAAAAGGTAAATTTCACATATATGCAATACCCTACTGTTATGACTTACAAAAATAAATATTTTTACTGATTATCTCAGACCTGAAACTCAGATAAATATTTAAACTCTTTTATAAGCTTTAAAATGACCAAAATACCCCTTCAGGGCATAATTTGAGTTTAAATCCATTTTGGGCATAATGGAAGGTATCCTACTGATATCACAACATATTTAAGGCATATTAACTTAGGAAACCTGTATATGACTCTTGTGGTTACCCGTTATGCATTTTCGCGTTCGGTACGGTTTATGTAACTAGTTTGCATAAATTAGCCGAAACGGGTCAAACCTTATCATTTTTATCTCAAAATCCAGAATGTGTTTAGTTTACCCATATTATACAAGTATACAAACTTGTCGGGTCTAAACCACATTCTATTCCGGTCTTCGCCTAATGATGCGTTTCGAACCGTGTATCTTCCTTTAAAAACTAATCGGTCTAAGTTTAGACTTAATTAAGACCCGTTAGGAATCTAATAGGTTATTAAAGCCTTCGTTCCAGATTAAAAGACCAGTAAAAGATACTTGCACTCGCTGATTGTGAGATATACTTGCTCAGGTAAATACTTTTAACTTATTTTCCCTTATACGGGCTTGGGGTACGGTATATAAAATACCGCTTGGTCAGGAATTGAATTTTTAATCATATAAAGGTTAATTTATTGAGATGACCCGTTTAAACTGTTATGTTTGCTTAAAGCCTTTGGGGGGTTAATGACCATGCCCCAGATATTCTTGGCATCATTCATTGAAATGGCCACGACCTAAGCACGGGGTGTAGGCATACACCTGCAAGTGCATAAATATAAAAAGGTATAACCGATGGTTCAAGAATAACTCGCCGCGGGATTATATCATGTGGTGTGTCTATTAATCTTTAACCCGGTGTTCAGCCCGTGCTACTGAACGTATAACGAACATGTAATTCTTTTACAAGTTTATATATAAATAATTATCCCAAGTTATAAAAGATTATTTTGTGCCTTGTGCATTCAAATCAATTTTCTTAAACATTTTCAAAATGAGTCGGTTAATTGTATTTACCAGTGTAAACTGACGTATTTTCCAAAAAGGCTAAGTGCAGGTACTAAACGGAATAGGTTGGCTACTCCTAGCATCAATAAAGAGTCTTGCAAGCTTAGATGTTATAGATATGCTGAACAAAATGATCTTTGAACTTTGATTCGCCTGTGGATCCTTTACAACCGTTTTGTAATAAATGATATTACTTTCATTAGGTTTGTAATGATTTTATCTTTCGACTTCCGCTGTGTATATAAACTGTGATAAATTGTCTATGATGATATCAACTACGTCACGATACTCCCCACCGGTAATACGTGGAAATATCGGGGTGTGACAGAAACAGTACAAAATTTTATCCTAGATTAACAAAAGAATGCGAACACACGATTCATGTCAGGACTAGTCGTGGTATAGCCCGACATGGCAAAAAAACGAGACAAAAAGATATGTCCACATCAATATTTCATGAAAACACTTGCTTGAAAATAACATGTGATTAATAATTTCAGGAAAAATTGTATAAACAATAAATTGTCCGATCCGCAGATTAACTCAGCGATTCTACAGATGTCACACCCTGTCTTTTGCGGAAGCGTATGTGTGTGACTCGATCAGTTTTCATTGCATTCGATCATAACAAACAACTACATGATTAAAATAAGAGATGTTCATCCATACACAAGTTTAAAACATTACAATCATAAGTTGTTTAAGTTCCCAACCAACACAAGTATTAAGTTAAGTTACAAACCATTCTAAGATTCAAAGTTACACAAAAGGACTTGTTAACAAAAGACTAGTTTTATGAGGCTTTGCATCCTATATCTCATAAAGGAGGAGATATATGGACCAAACCCTCCAAAATGGATGACATCTAAACTTGACATACACTGCTTGAAAACGACACATGCGCCAAAGATCTATCTACTTGCCTGAAATACTTGTAAGTTGAAAAATCAACAAAAGTTGAGCGAGTTCATGTGTTTTATGTATATACGCATCAAATGAATCTCAAACACATTTGAAAGTTTAGCTGTAAGTAGGTATGTAAAGCGTCTATGAACATGTTGATCATTAATGTTTTGTAAGGACATTAATATATGTGACGACATAGGAGGTACTCAACACGAGTAGGCAATTTTTAGCATCGGCTCACTCCCGACAGGGACACAACAGCACTCTAAGTGGTCACCCATGGACCGTGAGTGGGGCTTGCCCGTACCCATTAGATCTAACCTTTGTTTCGTGGTCCTTAAAAGGATTAATGGCACCTCAGTTACAACTTATGCTCACATGATCTAAGAGTTCATTCCTTATCTAAATCATACGCAAGTTTGACATGTATTTCCCCCCGAAAGTTGTAAACCAAAAACGTTAAGAGAAAAGGGGGACATGAACTCACAGGTTTGCGTCCGTAGTCGTGTATACTCAAAGTCGATGTCCACTAGTTGTGTCAATACCTACACACGTGCTATGTTTTATTAGACACCTCGGTCGTGTAACGACTCTTAGTCTTAATTATTTATTAGGACTTGTTTTGGAATTGTGTATACTTTGAGTCACCTTTCGGTGTATGATGTATATATATAATTTTTATAATTATATATAATTCCAAATTTAATATATTAGTTAAAATAATTATATTTTAACTTATACTATTTTCATGCAATTATTCGGGGGGTTTTGTTAAAAATAATATATTTTTAACTCGTTTTGTCATATGGTTCTCATATACACATGTTTGTAGTTTCCTTAACCAACATACCGTTTATTGAGTATTATATATTTATACGTATTCCCAAGTATAGGTATACTTGTATTATGAGTATGTTAAGTATGTCATTTTGTATTCACATAGTTATGTATAATACTTGTATGCGTGTATTTTACCAAGTTTTGGTAGTGTATGTTGTTATGTATTTGTACGTATAAAAATACGTATTTTCTTGTATTTATTAAGTATTTCATACTTAAAATATATTTAAAATTTTCTGGAATATTGTTTCCACTAAAAATCAATATTCTTGTATTCTTAATATATATATATATATATATATATATATATATATATATATATATATATATATATGTATGTATTCACATATATCTTAAAAATAGTTTATTTTTAAGATCTAATTAGAAAAATACATATTTTAGTTTTCACTAAAATAATATATTTTTAAGTGTTTTATGAAAATATATATTTTCTTACACTAAAAAATAATATATCTTCAAGTTTGACAAAATGTGATATATTTTTATAATAATTGTAAAAATTCATACTTTGTCATTTGTCCGGGTTAGAAAATACCGTTTACCAAGTTTGTTATAATACGATTTAAATTTCCGGGATATTTATATAATTGTCCAACGTGTCTTTTTGTCCGAATGTCCAAAATTCGTTATTTGTTCAAGATATATATATTTTTGTATTTCTTGTAATTTTTGTAATTCTTTAAAGTACATTTTTTGGTATTTTTGTGTGATATATTATTTTCAAGTTCCTAATTATATTTTAGTATAACTAATACAAATAATATACACATAGCACATAATTTGTGTGATTTCTAAATATATATTTTCCTAAATATATACTTAGTCATTTTTTATTTTTGAAAATCAACCTCCATTACTTGTGATTTCTGTACAAAAAATTATGGCAATTTTTATACTTAAAACTATAATTCAAGATTACTTGTAAACACTTGTTAAAACATATTTTTCTAAGTGTTTAATTTTTACCAAATTTTTGCCATAGTTTCCTTTGAAAAATGGAGGTTTCCATGCTTTAAGCATATCATTTTCTTTTAAAAAATCATCAGCAATCATCCATAACAATTTACAACTTACCCTATGCATGAAAACACATTTCTTCATGAAGTTATGAACTTGAAATTTCATAAAAACTTGTAGTCTTTTAACATAGTGATTAACATGATCCATTAACCCTAAAAACATGAGTTTTACTCCATAAAAACCATTCTTGCAAAAATCCCATCTTTACAACTTATGTAACACCTCATAAAAATCGTGTCCAATTATGTGAAGACACGTGTCCTAAACCCTAAACATATAAAAGTTTGAGTTAGAAGGACTAAAGTTGACAAACAGTGAAAAGATTGTCAACATGCTAAACTTATGCCTCTGAATGACCTCACACAACGTTCGTATTCTTGAACGAGTAAATTATCAGACGTAAGAAGCCGTTTGTGAAAGAAATTGAAAGTTTACAAAACAAAGGGGTTAAACGTGTCAACATGTTAATTCTTACATCTGAGTGACCTTTTAATGAACCCGGGGCTTCGTAATGTTTGATTATACTCTCAAGAATATCTGATAATGAATTCACGAGGTTTCGGTACCATTATATGATTCAATCTGCAAATTCTAAGAAGAGGGGTTGAAAGTGTCAATATGATAATTCTACTCCTGAGAGACATTTTTAACGAACTCAGAGCTTAGCGATACTTGATTATACTTCCAAGAATATTTAAAACCTGATTTGAAGAGCCCCTAGTACTGGAAAGGTGAGAAATGGAAGTTACATAAGTGCAGAGACTAAACTTGTAAATTATAAAACAAGTTTTGAAATTGAACTGCCCTACGTGTCGCGCCGGACCTGCCTTCACCTGGCGCGTGTCGCGGGCGAGACCATTTTTCAGGAGAACCGGACAGCTGCCAGCATGCAGCCTTGCTCCCCACACAAACCATCTCTATACTCTGAATTCGATACCAACAGCTTGTTGACGGATTTTAAAAACCTCTTGGACACTTGGAGAGATCTTAGAGTATCCTATAACACATGGATTGATCTTGGATCACCTCCTTCAACTATAAATAGGAGCTTCAAGTTCCTCATTTACTTGCTCATTCATAAATTTCATCCTTCTCACTCTAATCTAAGATTCCTGATACAAAAGGAAGCTCTTTCTAGTTCAAAGTTTAAAGCTAGGACCCTTTATAAGTGTCCTTAGCCACCTTAGTTCAGTTTTGTTTATTTAAAGACCGAAAGTCAAAGTTGTCGCATAATGGCTTTGACCTTCGGTTTAGACCTAAATGGTCCAGCCATTGTTCGAGGCGAATATGGCTACGTGATTGTAATTAGGTAGGTGTTAATCCCTCAAAAGGGCACCTCCTAATCATCATGTTTACTTAGTTAATTGTCGGGTCAAAGTAATTAAATAAAAAGTCAAACTAGTCAGATTTTTAAATAAAAACATAATCAGATAATGTAGAGGATATAAATCATGTTTTGTCACTTTAATAACTTGGTAAATATTTTTAGAACATGTCTAAACATGTTCAACCTGACAATTCTAAGTTTAGGCTCGGTTTGCAATCAAAAGTCGCAAAAGCTAGACTTTTGCTTTGACTTTCAGTTCTGACCCGATTAGCTTAATTCCACTCTGTTTTAAGCTTTCATAGTGACCATATAATGTTGTAGTATAACTCTCTGAGTTTATATTACATGGTCATTTGGAAATTCTGAATTCTGTGCATGTTTCCGTTATTATGCTTAATATTGACCAATATGCCCTTATGGTCTAAAAATGAGATTTTTGAATATATAAACATACAAAAAAGTTAGGTACTGATTTATAAACATGTCTAAAATATTTTGACACTATATTCTGGTCTCAAATTGATGTTATGCTGTAACACCTCGTAAAATCACGACCAATATAATGAAGACACGTGTCATGGACTTTAAACGTGTAGGGAATTATTTCTAAGGGACTGAAGTTGTCAATCAATGTAAATATGTTAATAAAGGGATCCAAAGTGTCAACATGCCATTCTTGTGCCTCTGATTGACCTCACACGACGTTCGAATTCTTTAAAGAATAATTTATCAAACTTGAAAAGTCGTTTGTGCTCGAAATAAGGATCTTGTGAAACATAGGGGTTAAAAGTGTCAACATGTTAAAAGTAACCTCTGAGTGACCTTTTTAACAATCCTAAAAAACAATGTGATAATTTATTTGATCCCAAGAATATCGGATATTAAATTCATGGAGTTTCGACGCATATAAATAAGCAAAGCGGTAATTACAAATAATAAGGGCCAAATGCGTTAATATTGCATTTCAAGACCGTTCGGGTGGCCTCGTAACTAACCGAAGGCCTTTTGTTAAATGTTTGAAGATTCAAGACCCTTAAAAATCAAGTTTGGGGGTTAAAAGTGCAATAAACTCAAGTTAAGTAAAGATTATATGGACCAGGGACAAAAATTGCAATATTTGAAAATTGGTAACCCGATCTGACCCTCACGCGGGCCGCGTAGGCCATAAGACAAGTCTTACGCAGGCCGCGTAAGACTGCCAGGTGCAGAAAAATTGGACAGATGCCTGTACAGCCTGTTGCACCGCCTTTGCATGGTGGTTTTCGAATTCAGGGACTGAACCAATGGTTTTACATGCATAGGGGACACCTGGGATGATCAGGAATCACTTGTAGACTTTTTTGGAATGATCTTGTGAGATTTAAATTCCTATATAAGGAGTTCTTGTTTGCTAGTTCATGGCACATTCTCAAAAATTATTCAAAACTCTTTCTCTGGAGCTCTCTGGACTTGAAGCAAGTTTTCTCAAGTTCCTAATTCGTGCTAAGAGCCTTTGTAAGCATTCTTAGCCTTCCTAATTCAAGTTTTATTAGTCTAATGACCAAAAGTCAAAGACGTCGTAATTAAGCTTTGACTTAGTGATTATTTACTAATGGTCCAGTCATTTTTCGAATTGAAATTGGCTATGAGTAGGTAATTATGTGGGTAATAAACCCTTAAAAGGACACCATCTGATTTCCACTCTAACTTGGTTAATTGTCGGGTCAAACTTAATTATAAAAAGTCAACAGAAGCTATTTTTGCAAATAAAATCATAACTGATAATGTAGAAGTTATGGAACCTATTTTAACACTAAAAAACTTGGTAAATAATGTAAGAACATGTCTAAGCATGTTCAACCCGACAATTCTGAGTTTAGGCTCGGTTCGGAACCGAAAGTCGCAAAAGTAGACTTTTGCTTTGACTTTCATTTCTGACCCAATTTAGTGTAGGATAGTGAAACGACCTAATGAGTCGATCAGAAGAGTGCTCAGATAGAATCAGATGCGGAATTCATTGATTCTGTCTTTGTTTAGCTTGTATTCACTATTAAATGTCTTGTTTATTGATCTCTGAACAAATTACAGCACGTAGACAATTCGACAGCACCTCGGCGTCGGAATCAAGAACCTTACAAATGAAATGGCACAACACCTATTTATAGGAGAGGGTAATTTCGTGTGGAATTACAATTTGTAATTCCATGCAGAATTAAATTCCATGTGGAATTACAACTTGTAATTCCATGCGGAATTACACTTTGTAATTTCGTGTGGAATTATCTCCCAACCTATTTTTGACATGTTATTCGTACTACGTGCCCTGATCTTTCAATACTAATCTACGACTCGATACAAGACGAAGTCGACAGACGCATGCACTAACAGACTCCCCCTCGAATGTTGACGTGTCTTCTCATTCTTCAGTCTTTACCGGTCTTCGGACTCTTTCACAATCTGAGACTCGAACGAAGATAAAGTCGACAGACAACTGCACCAACAGACTCGCCCTTGGATGTTGACGGAATCTTCAGTGAGAGTCTTCATCATGACGACTCTTCAATCTTGATCGATCTCCTTTCATTCTTAACATGTATCAGGATCTTCTCTTTGGCTCTAACCTCGTCAGACTCCCTCTTTCATCATGATGGGATCACCGTCTGGAATTAGCTATCACCTTGAGATCAAACACTGGCTTTAGTTCTGTTCAGCTCATCTCCTGCACACATTTTCTCATCAAAACATAAGTTTTTACTTAAATCAATAAGAAAAACTTACTAGTAATAGTTATATCAAGTTCAACTTAATGCTCTCGATTAACTAATCAAACTTTCTTTCTTAAATCAAAATTTTTCAATTTAGCACACACACTCCCAAACCAGTTCATCATGTTCAGCACTTGGAATTTTGAAAATCAGCTCTCCAACATCAGTTGTCGAAAATCTTTTTGAATTTTTCAAAATATTATGCTAAAACACTCCAAAAATCTTTTTGAATTTTTGAAATAAAGGAATGCATTAAAGAAATATTTACAAACACTATTTTTGTGAGCTTGTGTAAGAGGATCTTATCAGTTTTTGACCAATCACTAGCACCGTTAAGCTTTAAACATTTTCAGTTCTAAACGATTCACATTGATTGACGATATTTTTGTCCACTTAAACTCAATCTAAAAACTTTCGAAATGCTTACCAATACGTTAAGGTATATTAATTTTGCACTAAATTCTTATGGACCCCACGATCTCAGCATATCCCCTCATCATGTAATACACTATCTCAAGTAATGCCTTTAAACCTTATCAACTGTGATTTGTGCGAAAATAAAGCAGAATGTTTAAACATTAACAATCAGGTCGATACTTCCGTATACGCAGAGAAAGTCCAATGTTTAAACAAAATAAGAAAAATAAAACAAGTTGAAATTGTTTAGGCTTTAACCACCAGGTCGATACTCCCGTATACGCAGAGGTGATCCAAAGCTTAAATGCAACACCAAAGAAAATAAAGCAGAACGTTTAGGCAATAACATCCAGGTTGATACTCACGTATACGCAGAGGATGTCCAATGCTTAAACAAAATAAAGAAATAAAACAAGTTTAAATCTTTGCAAAAAGAAATGCACAATCATAGCGACTTTTCAGCAAAGTTGTGAAAGTTCACAAACTTAACCAGTTTTATGTCTTTCGACAATCAGCGATTTCTGAGTAGGCACACAATCAAGAAGGACAAAACTAAGTACTATGCTTTCAACCATGTTTCCCACTAGAACTAGTCTTTTACATTTAGGTTTGTATCGTTATCGCAAATCTACTAGTCTAGCTGAGCCTACCGTCACATCTTTAGTAAGATCGTGTATCACATTTTATCTCTCCATTTTTTTAGCATGTTGTGACAGTCTCACTGATCTACTATCATTTCCTCTTTTTACAACAAAACTCATTTTTGCATTTTTCAAATTTTTTGACATTTTCAATTTTTCAATTTTTTTTTAAATTTTTACTCCCCCTAAAATCAAAATATGTCTCAATTTTGATTTTCTGGGAAAATTTGAAAACCAACTGTACAAGGTAAACTGACAACATGATGAGAATTACTTCAATTCTCCATTCACTTGGCATAAACAATCAGAACTCCCCCTGACAACAAAACATTTTCCCATGGTGATTTCAAAACACTTAAGTTTGTTTTAATCAAAATGGTTTTTCCGGAAAATAAGTTTTGTGAGTCATTTCTCAAACATGGGGATCATTCATCACCTTGTTTTCTTCAACAACTTGTAGGATTTTAACATTTTTTAGATCAATCCTCAAACATAACTTGTAGAAAATCAAGTACAACTTAATGTCCCTGATTTACCACTTTTAAATCGAAATCACTTTCGTGAATTTCTCAAGAAATATGCCGATTCCTGCTCCACACTTACCAACCTGGGAGCTCCGGCAAGTCAGGTTTTTCATTTAAACAGATTCACCCAAGCCTGACTGTCCTTGGGTGATTTTGAATTCTTGTTCAACAATGGTGGAAAATTTTCATCATCCATTGTTAAACCAGAATTCTCTACTTTTACCTCAACACTTGGCTCTTCTGGTTTTACCACACCAGATTCATCGCCTGAACGTGGCTTGTCTGATTTTGAAGAGTCAGATTCATCGCCAACAACTGGCTCCTTTGTTTCCGAAGAAACAAATTCATCACCAGGAAGGGAATTCTCTTCTTTCTTTTGTTTCCTTTTCGTCCTCAAATTTGTATCTGATGAATTCGTTTTGCTAGACTTGTCATTCTTCAGAGAGCAAGACGATTTATCAGAACTGTTATTTGCTTTGACATATGTATCCGAGGACAAAATTCTTTCGAGATACTCTCTCGCCTTCTTCCTCTTCTTCCTCAGTCTGTCTTTCTGCCCTTGCGAAAGCTTCACTTTCTGTTCATGAACTTTCTGTTTTTGAACTTTAGGTTCTTGAACTTTCTGTTCTTTTGGCTTGACATTGACTGATTTCTTTGCCATTTTCTGAGATTCAGCCCTCGATCTTCCCTTTGATATCATTGGGCAATCTCTAGCAATGTGTCCTCTGATTTGGCAGTTATAGCATCTTCTCGTCTCATAACTCCAATTCTGGCAGTTAACAGCAATTTGTCCTCTCACACCACAAGTATAACACACTCTGTTATCATACCAATCACCATTCTCAGTCCAAACATTCAGTTCATAGCACTGTTTGGCTTGGTGATAATCCTTGCTCCTCTTGTTTGCTGGATTTGGCTTATGAGCACTGTGGTCAAACCTGCACAACTTATTACCAACAGTTTTTGAGTTTTGATTTTCCAATTTTTGTGATTTTTTATCACGATTGGATGATTGAACTGATGAGCTTTTATTATCTTTTTGAACATTTTTTTGATTTTTTATCCTTTTGTTTTTGTTCCACATTCTTCTTTACAGGTTTTTGCGTTGAGCATTCCCCCTTTTCAGTAGAATGTAGAACAGTTTCTTGAAACATTTCATTTAATTTCAAAAATATTTTTCTTTTTTCAACTTCATCATCAGTTTTCTCATCACAATCTTCAACTTTGACTTTGTCAAAGTTTGTGACATTGTCACTTATTGGAACAAAATTGATTGGTTTTGGACAGGGGAACTCTGATGACATCACAAAACCTTTCAATTTCTTTTCAAGCTCATCAATTTTGTTCCTTGAATTCTCAGCTTCATTTTCAAGCTGAGATATTCTCTCAAAATGAGACTTGATTGTCTTTTCATTTTCAATTTTAATAGTTTCAAGAACAGATTTTTCATTTTCTAAAACTTTTAACTGTTCATGAAATTTTGTTTCATTTGCTTTCAAATTTTTGTTCTCCAGCTTTATCCAGAAATCTTCATCTTCTGAAGATTTCTTTTTGCTTTCAAAATCTTTTCTTTCTCTTTCAAAATCTTGTTTTCTAAGGTCAAACTGTTCAAATCATTTAACAGTTTGTCATTTTCAGATTTCAACCTCTCACAATTTTCCTGCAAATCAAAAATCTGTTTCTAATCAGCTTTCTTCTCGTCTTTCAAAACTGAAATTTCTTCAGTCTGTTCCTCTCCCACTTGGACACCTTTATCCCTGCTTCTTTTTAGTATTGATTTTCCATTTTGACTTCTCTTCTTCTCAGCATTTCTCTCCATCTGTTCTTCAAGTTTCTCAATGAATTGACAAATTTTCAATCTAGAGTATTCTCCATTTCTTTTTAAATCCAAAAGATATGTACCCCACTCTTGTTGAGGTATGGCATTGGCTAATTTATCAACCTATTCATTTGGACTTTTCTGAATACCCTTCTCAGACATTGAGCGAACAAGATGGCTATACCTCTCAATGATACTCTTTGTACTTTCTCCTGGACAACCTGAAAACGAGTCAAATTCTTTCTTTAATACATTTATTCTATTAACTGTTTCACTATTCATATTAAAGAAATTTATATCCATGATTCGGAAACACGTTTATCAAGACAGTCCCTTTTCAAACAAAACACCTTTCAATTGTTCCGAGTATGAAATGGGCTGCACTAAACAGTGATTGGGCCGAGAACTATGGTGATAACTAGCAAATTGTGGGCTAACAAAACACAAAAGCTATTGGCCCGAAGATACACATTATTCTGATTGGACCGAGAAACACAAGCAATTAACAAAGATTCACATGGGCGACCTTTTTAATTCTTGTGGCCGACAACACCTCACATGCACACATTAAATGCCCGACAAACCCGAATCAATTCATATGCAAACAGTTTAATTGTTCACATTTACCAACGAATTCAATTCTCAATGGCCGACAAAATTGATTCTAATCAATTGCTGATTGGACCGAATATTCCACTGATATTTCGAAACTATCAAATTCACTTCATTTGGACCGACAATTATATTAATCACATGCAACTTGTATTCTATCGATAAACATCAGACACAAACAATCAATGTTCACATGCAAATGATCAGTCAATTGAATTAATTTGATTGGACTGAAGCTCTTAGATTTTCGTGAACCGATAACCACTTTCAAACGATATTACCTAATTTCGTTTGAAGAAAACCCTTTTCAAACTGAATTATGAACCTGTGTGAAATTACCAAACGGAAATAGATCTTTCAAGCGGGAATACTAATTCCGTGTGGAATTATCAGAGTTTTCAAACGAAATTACACAAGTGAGTTAATTCAGTGCGAGATTAAAGCATAATTCCATACGGAATTAATCTGATGTCATCATGTTCAAACAGAATTTCATGTGGAATTACAAATTTTGTCAATTTTTAGATTGAATTAAGGTCCAATTTTCTCAAGGCTTTGTTAAAACAGTGTTTTGCACAAAATATGTGAAAATAAGTCCATTTCAACCGTTAAATCCTGATAAATTAGTAAAAGAAGGTGTAGAAGTCAGAATTTTTAGCGAAAACAAGCTAAACAGTAAGAACTCTTCCTCCCGAGCTCTGATACCACATGTAGGATCATGAAACGACCTAATGAGTCGATCAGAAGAGTGCTCAGACAGAATCAGAGGCGTAATTCATTGATTCTGTCTTTGTTTAGATTGTATTCACTATTAAATGTCTTGTTTATTGATCTCTGAACAAATTACAGCACGTAGACACTTTGACAGCACCTCGGCGTCGGAATCAAGAACCTTACAAATGAAATGGCACAACACCTATTTATAGGAGAGGGTAATTTCGTGTGGAATTACAATTTGTAATTCCATGCGGAATTACACTTTGTAATTTCGTGTGGAATTACCTCCCAACCTATTTTTGACATGTTATTCATACTACGTGCTCTGATCTTTCAATACTAATCTACGAGTCAATACAAGGCGAAGTCGACAGACGCATACACTAACAGACTCCCCCTTGAATGTTGACGAGTTGAAGTAACGAGTCTTCTCATTCTTCAGTCTTTACCGGTCTTCGGACTCTTTCACAATCTGAGACTCGAACGAAGATAAAGTCGAAAAACAACTGCACCAACATTCAGCTTAGTTTAGATATGCCTTAGGGTTCCTTTAGGACAATATTATAAGTTAGTAAAACCCTCTGAGGTTATACTACATGGTTCCTTAATTATCCGATTCATTTGCATGTTTCCGTTAATTGCTTAAATGTTGACCATTATGCCCTCTTGATATTAAAACGAGATTTTTGAAAATGTGAGAGGACAAAAACCTTTATTACTAATTTATAAACATGTCCTAAAAATTTGACATCAGTTTGAGGTCTAAATTAGGAGTTATGCTCAATATCGTAATTTGAAAGCTTTTTATTAATTAAACGACATTTTTAGTATAAAGCCCATCTAAACCCAAATTTTGACATCAAATTTTTTACCCACTGATGTAATATAATATTTTGTGATTTTTGAAGATTTTTATTAATTTTTAAACTGATCATAACATGGGGTTCTTGTTTTGATTCGGTAATTGACGGTTATACCCTTTTTACTAATAAAATGAGTTTTACATAACATTTTGATACCAAATCTTTTGCTACTTATTTTATATGATAAATAAAATCTTTTCCTTATATAATCCGAAAAACACCTAAAACCGACTTTTTACGCGTTATAAACACATAATATGAGTTAAAACTATTTTTGTCACATAAGACTCAATACCTACTGATGTTTTAAGTAAAATTTTATACTTTAACAGTAAGTGAAAGTTTTGAACTCATATTTCCAAATTTGACCTTTAAAGCTTATGTGAAATGACCAAAATGCCCCTTCGGTGTATAGTTTGGTTATAAATGATAAATTTCACATATATGCAATACCCTACTGATATGACTTACAGAAATAAATATTTTTACTGATCATTTTAGACCAGAACCTCAGATTAATATTTAATCTCTTTTATAATCTTTAAAATGACTAAAATACCCCTACGGGGCTTAATTTGAGATTTAATTCGTTTTGGGCATAATGGAAGGTATCCTACTGATAACACAACATATTTAAGGCATATTAACTTGTGAAACCTGTACATGACTCTTTTGGTTACCCGTTATGCATTATTCGCGTTCGGTGCGATTTATGTAATTAGTTTACATAAATTGACCGAAACAGGTCAAACCTTATCATTTTTGCTTCAAAATCCAGAATGTGTTTAGTTTACCCATATTAAAAAAGTCTTCATACTTGTTGGGTTTAAATCAAATTCTAATCCGGTCTTCGCTTAATCTTGCGTTTTGAACCGTAAACCTTTCTTTAAAACTAACCGGTCTAAATTTAAACTTAAGTAAGACCCGTTAGGAATCTAATAGGTTATTAAAACCTTCGTTCCAGATTTAGGAGCCCAGTAAAAGATATTTGCACTTGCTGATTGTATACGGCTGGGATAAATTTGTATAATTTGCTCAGGTAAATACTTTTAACTTATTTTCCCTTATACGGGCTTGGGGTACGGTATATAAAATACCGCTTGGTTGGGTATTGAATTTTTAATCATATGAAGGTTAAATCATTGAGATAACCCGTTTAATCTATTTTGTTTGTTTTAAGCCTTTGGGGGGTTAATGACCATGTCCTGGATATCCTCGGCGCATTCATTGAAATGGCCACGACTTAAGCACGGGGTGTAGGCATACACCTACTTGTTCGAGAATAACTCGTCATAGGTTATATTATATGGTGTGTCTATTAATCTTTAACCCGGTATTCAACCCGGGCTACTGAACGTATAACAAATATATAATTCTTATACAAGATTAATTTTAAATAATTATCCCAAGTTATAAAAGAATATTTGTGCCTTGTGCATTTAAATCAATTTTCTTAAACATTTTCAAAATGAGTCGGTTAATTGTATTTACCAGTGTAAACTGACGTATTTTCTAAAAGGTTAAGTGTAGGTACTAGGCGAAATAGGCTGGCTACTCTTGAGTGAATAAATAAAGAGTCTTGCAAGCTTTGTCACTTAAAAATCTGTTGAACAATATTTCCTTTATTTTGATCCGCCTGTGGATCCTTTTACATTCCGTTTGTAATACTTATGTTACTTTCATTCGGTTTGTAATATTATTACTTTTATACTTCCGCTGTGCATTGAACTGTGATAAATTGACTATAATGATATCAACTACGTCACGATACTCCCCACCGGGCCCACCGGTAATACGTGGAAATATCGGGGTGTGACAGGTTGGTATCAGAGCCGACATTGAGGGAATTAAACACCAGCCTTTTGTGTTTAATCTCAATGACACAGTTTGCACATTCCTTGACTTCCGAGTCTAGGCAAAGAACTTAGGACTAATCCTAATTTATTTTATTTTGTCCTTTATTGTTTTCCTTTGTTATTTCTTTTGTTTGTTTTGACAGGATCAACAATAATGCCGCCAAGATTCCGAAGAGGAGGACGAGGTAAGGGGCCATTCACCGCCCCCAACGATCATGAGGTCGGGCCTTCACACCGGCGAACTCTGTCAGCGACCATGAGCACTAGTCCTCAAGAAGACCGGAGGACGTATTTGGAGCCCGCGAGGCAATCTGTCTCGCTTAGTTCATCACCCTCTAACCATCATTCCTTTGGGCCACAATCGGAGAATGAGCCCAATGATTCACACCACTCCTACCTACCACTGCAGCGATCGGGGTCACATCGCGCATTTCAAGACCCGACCCCGTATTTTCAGAGCCGGTTCAATCCGGTAAATCAGGTGCAAGAACCAGTGGGTTTTAACCCATTGGGACCAGAAGATCATTTTTCCGGTGATCAACACATGGATATGGATGAAGATCCGGATCCTGCCGAACCACCATCTGGGACACCTACTCACCCCATCGAGATTTCAGATGGGTCGTCCTTTCATGATCGGGGTCCAGACAGCTATGAAGCAAGGTTTGCTTCATACCCTTGGGAGTTTACTCCATCTTTCAACCCGTCTCAGCAGCAGCAGGATCCCTTTGAGGATTCACGTTTTGTAGCGGTCACACCACCGCCACCACCACCTCTTAAGCAGCAACTGCCTTCGGAGCTACCGAGGCGTAGGAGATCATGAGCACGGATGTCCGTGCGAGGGGGATTCCATTTCAGCACCCCTCAACATTCAAGTGGCAGTCATTACCCGCCACCATATGAAGACCCGCAGATGGGTGGGCCTTCAAACCCCGTTTCTGAGGTGGACTTTGCGCCAGTCGCACCGCCACCAGTGGGTTATGATAACCCAATTCCTTCCTACGCTGGTGCTGTGGCGTATAACCTTTTTGAGTAGCCTGCCTACTCGGGGTACAACTATTACAATGCCCCCGATGTGGACCCGTACCTCGTAGCAGCCAACTACGATGGTCTTCACCCTGAAGGGCCCTATGCAGCTTCGTACCAGTCTGGGTACCAAGCTTTTGGGTATCCATACCCGCCACCTCCTCAACCTCCACTGATACCGCCGCCACAACAACAGGAGATTCTTCAAAGGTTGAGCCAGGTGGAACGGGAGGTTCAAGAAGAGCTTAGGAGCCACCAGGGATTTCTCAAGGGTCTGGCGAATCTAATCAAGGGAAAGAAGAAAAGGGATTTTTGAAGAATTACTTATTTATTTATGATGTAATTTCTTTATTTTCAATCAAGTCCCTGCGTGGACATCTATTTATGTATTCCGTTCCTGCGAGGACTTGTATTTTCATTTTAGCCCCTTCGTGGGCAAGTTATTTATGTAAAAGTCCCGTTTAGGGCATTTATGTACTCTTCTTTATTTATTTATGGAATGTGTTGAATTTAAAATTTCAATTGTCATTATATCTATAAATATAATATGTGAAATAAATTAAAGAAAAACATATTATTCCTTTTTATTAAATCTGCCAATAAAAATTGAAGAAAATCTTAAGGGCAAAACCTAGCCTTTGTGTCATAATAAGACCATGGCCATGATGGTAGTTCCTTTTAAGACTCAATTCCATGTTAACATCTGAAAACATGTTAACACTCCTGATAAATGTGATTCGATAAAATCACATAAGTTATCCTTATATTGGATCCTTCCAATTCTTTTCCTTTATTAAATTAAACATCCATTAGTGATGATGTGCCTACGGGCCATATTCATTGTCATATAAGACAAAAGACAGATGTAGTCTATGACTCCTTCTCAAGAAAGGTAATGAACCACGTTCAAACCTAAATGCCTTGATTCTATAAGATCATGGCTTAAGAATGAAAATTGTCCTTATGACTAGGCCTTCTGTATGCCACCCTATTATCCTTAATAGTTTATAACTGGGATGAAATATAATAAAAATTTAAATAAATTAAATTAACCAATATGGTTTATGGTTACCATGGTTAATGAATTGCCATAAAAGACAATTCAATAATAGACTTTTGAATAAATCTTGTCAATATTTTATGTAGCAAGCAAGCTACATGGCTGGGTCAGATGAAGTCAACAGTCATCCGAGGGAGAATCATGACACTTCCAGAGTTAATGTAGCGGGCGCAGAATTGCAGGCATTAATAGATAATGCTGTTACTCGAGCTCTTGACAGACAATTTAATGAATCGAGTGGAACTCGCGTTAGAACTCAGTCTGTACCACATTCAAAACCGCCCTCCAAGACTCATACAGCTCGCAAGAGTGATTATCATCACTCATCGAATTAGAGGAGTGTTCCATCTAAGAAAGTAGTGCTCACTCAAGAGCCACGTGTTAAGGGCTATTCTTATAAGTATTTTGTCTCCTGCAAGCCCAGGGATTTCACAGGGGAGAAAGGAGTCATCGATTGTATGACGTGGCTCAACGAGATGGACACTGTGGTTGATATTAGTGATTGTGCAGAGCAAGACATCGTGAAGTTTGTGTCACAATCGTTTAAAGGAGAAGCTCTAGCTTGGTGGAGGTCATTGATCCAAGCTACTGGTAAGATCCCGTTGTATAACCTGACAAGGGATCAGTTTGTTGCTTTAATCAAAGAGAATTTCTGTCCTCAACATGAAGTTGAGAAAATTGAGACTGACTTCCTAACATTGGTTATGAAGAACTTGGACTGCCAAGCGTATCTCACGAGCTTCAACACTATGTCACGATTGGTTCCATACTTGGTTACACCGGAATCAAAACGTATAACTCATTTTTTTGGGGGTTTAGCTCCGGAGATCAAAGCAAGTGTGAAAGCATCAAGACCTACTACCTTCAGATCAGTGGCTGATTTGTCATTATCTCTTACCCTCGATACGGTCAGGCAGAGATCGCTTAGGAATTCCGATGAAGGGAAAAGGAAACGTGAGGATGGGAGCTCACACCCTTCTGATAAGAAGCATAAAGGGAACTCTAAAAACAAGAAGAGTTCAGGGTTCAAGAAGGATGACCAACAGTCTGGTGAAAAGCCCAAATGCAAGACCTGCAAGAAGCGCCATCTGGGAAAGTGCAGGTATGAATCAAAATCACAATCGCAGCCTAGGGCTTGCGGGATCTGTAAATCTAGTGAGCATAAGACGTTGGATTGTAAGAAGATAAAGGATGCGACTTGTTACAACTGTAACGAGAAGGGGCATATCAAGTCTAACTGCCCAAAGTATGCCAAGAAACCTGTGGAAGGCAAGAAGACCAATGCTAGGGTCTTTCAAATGAATGCACAAGAAGCGATTCAGAATGACAACGTGATAACAGGTACCTTTCTAATCAATGATGTTTATGCAAGGGTATTATTTGATTCGGGTGCATATAAGTCGTTTGTTGATGATAAGTTTTGTAAGTTATTAAATCTGCCTGTTAAAACCCTAAGCATAAAATATGAAGTAGAATTGGCCGATGGTACCATAGAAACTGCTTCAACCGTGTTAGATGGATGTTTTATATCCATTAGGAACCACTCTTTTCCGTTATCTTTGCTTCCTTTGAAACTAGTTGGTTTTGACATAGTGATAGGCATGGATTGGTTATCTCATAACCAAGCCCAGATTGTTTGTGACAGCAAACAAGTGGTTATCAAGACTCCGTATGGTGAGCCACTCACAATACAAGGAGATACTCAGTATGGGTTACCTAAGCAAGTGTCTATGCTTAAGGCGTCAAGGTATTTGAAGAAGGGTTGCATCATTTACATGGCACAAGTAACTATTGATGAACCAAAGCCCAAGGTTGAAGACATCCCTGTTATCTCTGAATATCCAGACGTATTCCCTGAAGAACTACCTGGTTTACCACCAGATAGGCAAGTGGAGTTCAGAATTGACATTATTCCTGGAGCAGCACCTGTTGCAAGAGCACCTTACAGGTTAGCACCGACTTAAATGAAAGAGTTGAGGACTCAGTTAGATGATTTGTTGGCAAAAGGATTCATTCGTCCTAGCTCGTCTCCTTAGGGAGCGCCGATTTTGTTTGTGAAAAAGAAGGATGGATCGATGCGTCTATGCATCGATTATCGTGAGCTAAACAAGGTTACAATCAAGAATAGATATCCATTGCCCAGGATCGATGATCTGTTCGATCAGCTTCAAGGAGCAAGTTACTTTTCCAAGATTGATTTAAGGTCAGGTTACCATCAGCTGAAGGTCAGAGATGAAGATGTGCATAAGACTGCCTTCAGAACTCGTTATGGTCACTACGAGTTCTTGGTGATGCCTTTCGGGCTCACTAATGCACCAGCAGCGTTCATGGACTTCATGAATCGCGTTTGCAAACCCTATTTGGATATGTTTGTCATTGTCTTTATTGATGACATCCTTATTTACTCAAAGAACCAGGCTGATCATGAAAAGCACCTCCGATGTATTCTTAAACTTCTTCAGCAAGAAAAGCTCTACGCCAAGTTTTCGAAGTGTGAGTTTTGGCTTCGTGAAGTCCAATTTCTTGGACATGTGGTTAGTGAGCGTGGTATCCAGGTGGATCCCGCTAAGATTGAAGCCATCCTGAATTGGCAAGAGCCGAAGACGCCTACACAGATTCACAGCTTTTTAGGTCTGGCAGGATATTACAGGCGTTTTATTGAAAACTTCTCAAGGATTGTTGCACCCCTAACTTCATTGACTCGCAAAAACATCAAGTTTGATTGGGGTCCTAAGCAACAAGAATCCTTTCATATTCTTAAGCAGAAGTTGAGCAATGCTCCTGTGTTGACATTGCCAGAAGGAATTGAAGAATTTGTGGTTTATTGTGATGCATCGCACACAGGGATGGGATGTGTGCTCATGCAAAAAGGCAAGGTCATTGCCTATACTTCCCGATAATTAAAGGTGCACGAAAAGAATTACACCACCCACGACTTGAAATTGGGTGCCGTTGTATTTGCACTAAAACTTTGGAGACATTATTTATCTGGTACCAAGTGTGTGATCTATTCTGATCATAAAAGTCTTTAACACTTGTTCAATCAAAAGGATCTGAACATGAGACAACGTCGATGGATGGAGACACTGAATGATTACGATTGTGAAATCCGATATCATCCAGGCAAAGCGAATGTGGTCGCCGATGCCTTGAGCAGGAAAGAAAGAATTAAGCCTATTAGAATCAATGCTAAGAGCATTAAATTGAAGAACAACTTGAATGAAAGATTGCTAGCCGCTCAGAAGGAAGCTGTATTAGAAACCAACTAACCGAATGAAAAGTTGGGAGTAACTGCTAAACAGTTATCATATGGTAAGGATGGAATCCTAAGATTGAATGGGCGAATATGTGTTCCAATTTATGGAGGACTCAGGGACGTTATTCTGCAGGAAGCCCATAGCTCCAAATACTTAGTTCATCCTGGAAGTGACAAGATGTATCAGGATTTAAAGGCAAATTACTGGTGGATAGGCTTGAAGAAATCTATAGCAGCTTATGTGGCTAAATGTCTGACGTGTTCTCAAGTTAAGGCGGAACACCAGAAGCCGTCAGGTTTGCTACAACAGCCTGAACTTCCCACCTAGAAGTGGGAAATGGTAACTATGGATTTTATCACTAAGTTACCGAAAACAAAGCGAGGAAATGATACTATTTGGGTTATAGTAGATAGACTGACCAAGTCAGCCCACTTCTTACCTATTAAGGAAACACACAACTTAGATAAGCTAGCTCAGCTGTACGTGGACGAGATTGTATCTTTTCACGGAGTGCCAATGTCTATCATATCTGATAGGGATACAAGATATACATCACATTTTTGGAAAAGCTTTCAGCAATCCCTAGGCACTCGATTAAACTTCAGCACTGCATATCATCCTCAGACGGATGGTCAAAGCGAGCGTACAATTCAAACACTCAAGGATATGCTACGAGCTTATGTTATTGATTTAGGTGGAAGTTAGGATGATCATCTTCCATTGATAGAATTTTCATATAATAATAGCTATCATTCCAGTATTCAAGCTGCACCTTTTGAAGCTTTCTATGGAAGAAAGTGTAGGACGCCCGTTTGTTGGGCAGAAGTTGGAGATGTCCAACTAACAGGACCTGATATAGTCCTGGAGACGACAGATAAGATTGTGCAGATACTTGATCGTCTCAAAGCTGCCAGGGATAGGCAGAAAAGCTACGCAGATAAAAGGTGTAAACCTCTAAAATTCGAGGTAGGTGACAAAGTGTTACTTAAGGTATCACCCTGGAAAGGGGTAATGCATTTTGGCAAGAAAGGCAAGTTAAGCCCAAGATACATAGGACCATTCGAGATCATCGAATGTGTCAGAACAGTGGCTTACAAGTTAAACCCGCCTGAAGAGCTCAGTGGAATTAATAATGTGCTCCACATCTGCAATCTGAAGAAGTGCCTAGCTAATGAATCACTAGCCATGTCACATAAGGATGTGCGTATAGATGAGAGCTTAAAGTTTGTTGAAAAACCTTTGTCGATCGAGGATCGACAGGTCAAGAAACTTCAAAAGAAGCACGTACCGATTGTGAAGGTTAAATGGGATGCTCATAGAGGTCCCGAATACACGTGGGAGGTTGAATCCACATTGAAATAGAAGTACCCTCATTTATTTCAGTAAATCTCAAGGTCGAGATTTCTTTTAAGGGGGTGTGGATGTAACACCTCGTAAAATAACGACCAATATAATAAAGACACGTGTCATGGACTTTAAACGTGTAGGGAATTATTTCTGAGGGACTGAAGTTGTCAATCAATGTAAAATGCTAATAAAGGGATCCAAAGTGTCAACATGCCATTCTTGTGCCTCTGATTGACCTCACACGACGTTCGTATTCTTTAAAGAACAATTTATCAAACTTGAAAAGTCGTTTGTGCTCGAAATAAGGATCTTGTGAAACATAGGGGTTAAAAGTGTCAACATGTTAAAAGTAACCTCTGAGTGACCTTTTTAACAATCCCAAAAAAAAATGTGATAAATTATTTTGATCCCAAGAATATCGGATATTAAATTCATGGAGTTTCGACACATATAAATAAGCAAAGCGGTAATTACAAGTAATAAGGGCCAAATGCATTAATATTGCATTTAAAGACCGTTCGGGTGGCCTCGTAACTAACTGAAGGCCTATTGTTAAATGTTTGAAGATTATAGACCCTTAAAAATCAATTTTGGGGGTTAAAAGTGCAATAAACGCAAGTTAAATAAAGATTATATGGACCAGGGACTAAAATTGCAATATTTGAAACTTGGTGACCGGATCTGACCTTCACGCGGGCCGCGTAGGCCATAAGATAAGTCTTACGCGGTCCGCGTAAGACTGCCAGGTGAAGAAAAATTGGACAGATGCCTGTACAGCCTGTTGTACTGCCTTTGCATGGTGGTTTTCGAATTCAGGGACTGAACCAATGGTTTTACATGCATAGGGGACACCTGGGATGATCAGGAATCACTTATAGACTTTGTTGGAATGATCATGTGAGATTTAAATTCCTATATAAGGAGTTCTTGTTTGCTAGTTCATGGCACATTCTAAAAAATTATTCAAAACTCTTTCTCTGGAGCTCTCTGGACTTCAAGCAAGTTTTCTCAAGTTCCTAATTCATGCTAAGAGCCTTTGTAAGCATTCTTAGCCTTCCTAATTCAAGTTTTATTAGTCTAATGACCAAAAGTCAAAGCCGTCGTAATGAAGCTTTGACTTAGTGATTGTTCACTAATGGTCCAGTCATTTTTCAAATTGAAAGTGGCTATGAGTTGGTAATTATGTGGGTAAAAATCCATTAAAAGGGCACCCTCTGATTTCCACTCTAACGTTGTCAATTGTCGGGTCAAACTTAATTATAAAAAGTCAACAGAAGCTAGTTTTGCAAATAAAATCATATCTGATAATGTAGAAGTTATGGAACCTATTTTAACACTAAAATAACTTGGTAAATAATATAAGAACATGTCTAAGCATGTTAAACCCGACAATTCTGAGTTTAGGCTCGGTTCGGAACCGAAAGTCGCAAAAGTAGACTTTTGCTTTGACTTTCAGTTCTGACCCAATTTAGCTTAGTTTAGATATGCCTTAGGGTTCCTTTAGGACCATATTATAAGTTAGTAAAACCATCTGAGGTTATACTACATGGTTCCTTAATTATCCGATTCATTTGCATGTTTCCGTTAATTGCTTATATGTTGACCATTATGCCCTTTTGATATTAAAACGAGATTTTTAAAAATGTGAGAGGACAAAAACCTTTAATACTGATTTATAAACCTGTCCTAAAAATTTGACATCAGTTTGAGGTCTAAATTAGGAGTTATGCTCAATATCGTAATTTGAAAACTTTTTATTAATTAAACGGCATTTTTAGCATAACGCCTATCTAAACCCAAATTTTGACACCCAATTTTTTACCCACTGATGTAATATAATATTTTAGGAATTTTGAAGATTTTTATTAATTTTTAAACTGATCATAACATGGGGTTCTTGCTTTGATTCGGTAATTGACGGTTATACCCTTTTTACTAATAAAATGAGTTTTACATAACATTTTGATACCAAAATCTTTTGCTACTGATTTTATATGATAAATAAAATATTTTAAGCCTTCTGGGCTGATAAAAATCTCAGCTTTCCTTATATAACCCGAAAATCACCTAAAACCGACTTTTTACGCGTTATAAACGCATAGTATGGGTTAAAACTATTTTTGGCACATAAGACTCAATACCTACTGATGTTTTAAGTAAATTATACTTTAATAGTAAGTGAAAGTTTTGAACTCAGATTTCCAAATTTGACCTTTAAAGCTTATGTGAAATGACCAAAATGGCCCTTCGGTGCATAGTTTGGTTATAAATGATAAATTTCACATATATGCAATACCCTACTGATATGACTTACAAAAATAAATATTTTTACTGACCATTTTAGACCAAAACCTCATATTAATATTTAATCTCTTTTATAATCTTTAAAATGACCCAAATACCCCTACGTGGCTTAATTTGAGATTTAATTCGTTTTGGGCATAATGGAAGGTATCCCACTTATATCACAACATATTTAAGGCATATTAACTTGTGAAACCCATACATGACTCTTTTGGTTACCCGTTATGCATTATTCGCGTTCGGTGCGGTTTATGTAACTAGTTTACATAAATTGACCGAAATGGGTCAAACCTTATCATTTTTGCTTCAAAATCCAGAATGTGTTTAGTTTACCCATATTATACAAGTCTTCATACTTGTTGGGTCTAAATCACATTCTAATCCGGTCTTCGCTTAATCTTGCATTTTGAATCGTAAACCTTTCTTTAAAACTAACCGGTCTAAGTTTAAACTTAAGTAAGACCCGTTAGGAATCTAATAGGTTATTAAAACCTTCGTTCCAGATTTAGGAGCCCAGTAAAAGATATTTGCACTTGCTGATTGTATACGGCTGGGATAAATTTGTATAATTTGCTCAGGTAAATACTTTTAACTTATTTTCCCTTATACGTGCTTGGGGTATGGTATATAAAATACTGCTTGGTCGGGTATTGAATTTTTAATCATATGAAGGTTAAATCATTGAGATAACCCGTTTAATCTGTTTTGTTTGTTTTAAGCCTTTGGGGGGGGGGGGGGGTTAATAACCATGTCCTGGATATCCTCGGCGCATTCATTGAAATGGCCATGACTTAAGCACGTGGTGTAGGCATACACCTGCCGGTGCGTATGTAAAATGATATACCTGCTTGTTCGAGAATAACTCGCCGTAGGTTATATTATGTGGTGTGTCTATTAATCTTTAACCCGGTATTCAACCCGGGCTACTGAACGTATAACAAATATATAATTCTTATATAAGATTATTTTTAAATAATTATCCCAAGTTATAAAAGAATATTTGTGCCTTGTGCATTTAAATCAATTTTCTTAAACATTTTCAAAATGAGTCGGTTAATTGTATTTACCAGTGTAAACTAACGTATTTTCTAAAAGGTTAAGTGTAGGTACTAGGCGAAATAGGCTGGCTACTCCTGAGTGAATAAATAAAGAGTCTTGCAAGCTTTGTCACTTAAAAATCTGTTGAACAATATTTCCTTTGTTTTGATCCGCCTGTGGATCCTTTTACATTCCATTTGTAATAGTTATGTTACTTTCATTCATTCAGTTTGTAATATTATTACTTTTATACTTTCGCTGTGCATTGAACTGTGATAAATTGACTATAATGATATCAACTATGTCACGATACTCCCCACCGGTAATACGTGGAAATATCGGGGGTGTGACAGGTTGGTATCAGAGCCGACATTGAGGGAATTAAACACTAGCCTTTTGTGTTTATTCTCAATGACACAGTTTGCACATTCCTTGACTTCCGACTCTAGGCAAAGAACTTAGGACTACTCCTAATTTATTTTATTTTTTCCTTTATTGTTTTCCTTTCTTGTTTCTTTTGTTTGTTTTGACAGGATCAACAAAAATGCCGCCAAGATTCCGAAGAGGAGGACGAGGTAAGGGGCCATTCACCGCCCCTAACGATCATGAGGCCGGGCCTTCACACCGGCGAACTCCGTCAGCGACCATGAGCACTAGTTCTCAAGAAGACTGGAGGACGTATTTGGAGCCCGCGAGGCAATCTGTCTCGCTTAGTTCATCACCCTCTAACCATCATTCCTTTGGGCCACAATCAGAGAACGAGCCCAATGATTCACACCACTCCTACCTACCACTGCAGCGATCGGGGTCACATCGCGCATTTCAAGACCCGACCCCGTATTTTCAGAGCCGGTTCAATCCGGAAAATCTGGTGCAAGAACCAGTGGGTTTTAACCCAATGGGACCAGAAGATCATTTTTCCGGTGATCAAGACATGGATATGGATGAAGATCCGGATCATGCCGAACCACCATCTGGGACACCCACTCACCCCATCGAGATTTCAGATGGGTCGTCCATTCATGATCGGGGTCCAGACAGCTATGAAGCAAGGTTTGCTTCATACCCTTGGGAGTTTACTCCATCTTTCAACCCGTCTCAGCAGCAGCAGGATCCCTCTGAGGATTCACGTTTTGTAGCGGTCACACCATCGCCACCACCACCTCTTGAGCAGCAATTTCCTTCGGAGCCACCGAGGCGTAGGAGATCAGGAGCATGGATATTCATGCGAGGGGATTCCATTGAAATGGCCACGACTTAAGCACGGGGTGTAGGCATACACCTGCTGGTGCGTATGTAAAATGATATACCTGCTTGTTCGAGAATAACTCGCCGTAGGTTATATTATGTGGTGTGTCTATTAATCTTTAACCCGGTATTCAACCCGGGCTACTGAACGTATAACAAACATATAATTCTTATACAAGATTATTTTTAAATAATTAGCCCAAGTTATAAAAGAATATTTGTGCCTTGTGCATTTAAATCAATTTTCTTAAACATTTTCAAAATGATTCGGTTAATTGTATTTACCAGTGTAAACTGACGTATTTTCCAAAAGGTTAAGAGCTGGTACTAGGCGAAATAGGCTGGCTACTCCTAAGTGAATAAATAAAGAGTCTTGCAAGCTTTGTCACTTAAAAATCTGTTGAACAATATTTCCTTTGTTTTGATCCGCCTGTGAATCCTTTTACATTCTGTTTGTAATACTTATGTTACTTTTATTCGGTTTATAATATTATTACTTTTAGACTTCCGCTGTGCATTGAACTATGATAAATTGACTATGATGATATCAACTACGTCACGATACTCCCCACCGGGCCCACCGGTAATACGTGGAAATATCGGGGTGTGACATATGCAAATTATCGTAAATTTAGCTTTTATAAAGACTAAATTACCCTTTAATGCATAAATCATGTTTAAACATAAATTTTGACACAAAACTCTTAACCTTTTGTTATGATATCATATTTAGGAATTTTTGTAATGATGTGTCAGATTAGATACTGACCTTAACATTGAGTTCTTGTATAAATTCTATAACTGACGATAATGCCCTTTTTGCAAATAAAATGTGTTTTATATATGATTAACATACAAAACCTTTTCCTACTGATCTAATATGAAAATAAAATATTTTGACCATTCAAGGCTGGTCAAAATCTCAGAATTTGATAAACCCTGCAAATATCGTCAATTATCGACTTTTTCGCTAATTAGTGCATAGTATGGTTTAAAGCCATATTTAGCACCCAAGACTTGTTACCTACTGAATTTATAAATAATTTTTAACATTTTTATAGTAGGTATAAGTCATGAACTCAGACTTCCAATTATGACCTTAAAAGCATATGTGAAATGATCAAAATGCCCTTTCGGGGCATAGTTTGGCCATAAATGGTAAACCACACATATGTATGATATCTTACTGTTATTGTAGGATCGAGTTGTGACCCAAACGAGTCAATCAGAAGAGCTCTTGTCTGTTTCAGAGGCGGAAACTAAGAAACAGACTTGGAAAACAGCTTGTTTCACTATAAATCGTCTTGTTTATTGGTAATAACAACTTTACAGATCAAATGACGCGTCAGCAGCAGTTCGGTACCGGAATCATGAACCTTCCAACTGATCTCGCTTGGAAGCTATTTATAGATATGGGATTTCTCTTGAAGATGACGGGTACCATTTCAAGCGGAATTAGCCTTTCAAGCGGAATTAGACCAATCACACCCTAAAACCTCCTATTTTCTCGTACAACGCGCCCTGATCTAACAATTCTAATACTAGAATCGATACAAGACGAAATCGACAGACGTATGCACCAACAGTTATAACATCATAAAATAAATATTTTTACAGAATATTTTGACCAGAACATCAGTTTACTTTTAAACCCCTTTTATAATTCTTAAAATGACCAAAATGCCCTTACGAGGCTTAATTCGGTTTTAAATTCTTTTTGGGCATATATGTTAACATCCTACTGATGTCTTAACATATTTTAAGCATAATAACTTCAGGATCAAATTCCTAGCTCTTGCATCTTCATACTCTCTTTCTCTAGCAGACTCCCCCTCAACTTGTACTGGGATCGTAATCTGGCTTTCACAGGTTCAAGAATCGCAATCTGGCTCACCTGCAAATTCTCTACCCAAAACATAAGATTCATAAACGATAAGATACAACAAATTTAGAAACCATGCTATCCACTTGTAGACAAAAACAAATCACATCATTATTAAGTATCGAACAAAATGATTTATCATGTAAGTTTCTGATGAACCACTGGTATGTATATCATTTTCTTTTCAAACAATTTCAAACAAACTTTCCCAAACCTGTTCGTCATGTTCAGCACTTGGAATTTTGAAAATCAGCTTTTCAACATCAGTTGTCTAAAATCTTTTTGAATTTTTCAAAATTTATGCTAAAACACACCGAAAATCTTTTTGGATTTTTTACATAACAGAAATGAAATGCAGTAAAGAAATATTTACAAGCAATATTTTTGTGAGTTTGTGTAAGAGGATCATATCAGTTTATGAGACAAATCACCAACACCATTAAGCTTTAAACATTTTAAATTCTAAACGATTCACTTAGATTGTCAGTATACTGATCCACTTAAATTCTCACACAAAGTTCAACTGTTTCGAGATACGAGATTAATGTTTTAAAGACTTAAACTTATTCGTGTGTCCCACCTCAGAATATACTCCCGTATCCAGATCCCAATATTCAGTCTTACAGGTGAGTATACCTAGATGATATCTGTAAGGGGTTAATTTGCGAAGAACCGTGAGAGCTCAGGTCAGAACTTCTGTTCAGCAGAGAGATGACGGTTCGACTTTAGGTGGGTCCCCTTTAGAGGATCTTTTTTACAACAGCATTGATTAGCAATTTTATTGTCTTATCATTTTATGCTGAGGGCGGCGCTATATTTCAAGCAAGCGTAAAGTATTCTCCGGGGACTAGGCCATTGCTTCCGCATTATCAGAAATCCCGGGATAATACCCTAGATATCACTAAGCATAAAGACCTAGTATCTCAGAAAGAGGGGTCCTTCAAACAAGATTTCGGGGGTTACCCATATATCCAAGAGATGTTACCCACGATATAAGTAAGTTTGAATTTAGGTTTATATCTCGTCACAATCTACTAAATGTGCAAAAACCTACTGGCACATCATCAGTGAGACCGTTTATCACATTTTAACTTTCCATTTCTTTAGCATGTTGTGATAGTCCACTGATGTACTACCATTTCCTCTTTTATACAACAAAACTCATTTTGAATTTTATCATGTTTTTGACTTTTTCAAATTTTATAATGTTTTTGGATTTTCTGAAATTTTTACTCCCCCTAAAATTCAAAATCATTTAAAGAAAATTTGAAAACAAAATGTATAGACAAAGCGACAACTGATATCAAATCACATCAATTCGCCATCCACTTGGCATAAACAATCAGAACTTCCCCTTTCAACAAACTATTTTCCCATTGTGATTTCAAAACACTTAAGTTTGTTTTAATCAAATGGTTTTTCCGGAAAATAAGTTTTGTTGATTTTATCACTTGTAAAATTGGGGTTCATCACATCGTTTCTCAATCATTTGTAGGAAAAACAAGTACAACTTAATGTCCTTGATTTACCACTTGTAAGTGAAAATCTTCTTCAACCTCTTGTAAGTTCACTTATCAACCAAAATCTCTTGTAAATCAATATATAACAATATAAAGATATCACCTGTAGATTTACCAACCAAACATATCAAGAATGATGCCGATTCCTGCTCCACTCTTACCAACCTGGGAGCTCCGACAAGTCCGGATTTTATGGTGAAAATGCTGTCACCCAAGCCTGATCAGCCTTGGGTGATGATGGTACACATCTATCCCACCAACATTTTGATTTATAAAATTCTTTAGCACCCTTAACCTTCCCATCAACCATCTTCCCAAAAATATGTTTAACCTTCCCATTAAACACTTTTTCAGCATCAAATTCTTTCTTACCAGCAAAGAATTGACCTGAAATCTCAGTTTTACAAACTTTCAACTTCAAATTTTCTTTTGAAAATTTAGGAAAATTTTCATCGTTCACCCCTGGAATGGAATTCTCAACAAATGACTCCTCTGATTTTATGGAATCAAATTCATTGTCAGAACTACTCTCAGATTTTACAACCCATCTTTGTTTGTTTAAATCGACACTTCTTTTGTAAAAACGTTTAGAAGTTTCACCAACTTCCAAAGTCGATTTATCAACACATTTCCTTCTCATATCCGAGTTAGAATAAACTTCCTGTTTTGTATAATTGGACTCGTGGCAGTTCCAAGCAATGTGTCCTGCTTTTTGACACTTGAAACAGGTTCTTCTGTCTACTCTCGGAGCAAACTTCTTCACATTCCTCTTTACTTCAGCAAGAAACTCTTGATTGGATTGTTTCCAGAACGGTTTCTTCTGCTCATCTTCTGAACTTCCTCCTGAAACAAATTATGTTTTTGGTTTATAACTTTTCTCATTTTTATAATTTTCTGAAGAACTAAAACCAAGACCTTTCTTTTTGAAATTACTGTTATGGTTTGGTTTCTTTTGAAAACCATAACCAGAACTGTAACCCTTTTTCTTGTTCAATCTCTGTTGAACTCTTGAAGTGTACTTTTTAGGTGTTTCATGAAGATTTAAATCTTTTATTTCAGAAATATTAATTTCTGTTAATTTGAAAACCTGTTTGATCATTTAAGTTTTGACACTTCTTATTGGAAATTCCTCATCAAAATATAATTTGTCTGAATCATTCAAAGTATAAGCCACTTTGATTGGTCCATCATACAAATTAGATTTTGATAACAAGAATTCTTTATTGTAAACCCTTTTAACCGGTGAACTAGGGCTCTTTTCTGATGAACTCGAACTTTCAGACTTAGACTCCGGTTTTGACTCTTCATCCATATCTAACACCTGATCAACCACTTTCTTTACTAACTCAGACTCATGATCAGTGTCAGACGCTGTGAATGTGACATCAATATTGTCCGGTAATTGATCAATGATTTCAGACTTTAACCTGATGTTGACTGCCTTTTTTAGACGCTCCTCGTTAGGATTCTTGGGAGAATAACTTTCATGGATCGGGGGCAGACATCTGTTATACTTGACATTTTGTTTCTTACCAGTATCAGTAGCTTCAGTCTTTTTCTCCATGAATGCTTCAAGACCTGCAACAGTAGGATAAACACGATCAATCAAATAATCACAAGTAGTATAACTCAACAGTAATCCTTTAATCCTTTCACTCTCAATTTTCTCAAGTTCCAACTCCTGTTTCAGCTTAGCACAGTCTTCGATGTAATCATTGATGACGCTCTGCTTTGTCATTAATGTTGAGCTCATTTTTGTCGTTGCATTTTCAATCTCTGAATTCGTTCTTTTCAGACTATCAACTGTTTTGTTGAGCACATCATACGACTCCTTCACATATTTCACATCAGACAGTAAATCTTCTTTAATCTTCTCCAAATCAGCAATCTTCTTATCTTTATCCTCCCAAACTTTGCACGATTCTAAACACTTCAAACATGGTTTTTCAACTTCAACCATTTTTTCAATAATCTTTTCAACTTCGACAATTTTTTCTACTTCGACAAGTTTCTCAACTTCGACTATTTTTTCGATTTCAACTAATTTCTCCACTTCGACAAACTTTTCAACCTCAACAACTTTCTCGACTTCAACTATTTTCTCCACCACTTTCTCCACTTCAATGATTTTTTCTACAACTTTCTCAGTTACTGGTTCAACATTTTCTTCTCCAGCTCCTGTCTTTGCTTTTTCATCAGCTAGCATTCTTGCTGTTTCCCACTCTCTCCTCAATCTGGCAATCTTCTTTTGATTCAGCATCTCCATTTTATCTGCAAAAATGAAATTAAAGCTGTCAGGATCTAAACCTTTTCTAGCTTTATTAAGATGTTCTTCTTCATCATCAGTATCAACATCACTTCCAAGATCTGGAAAAATAGGGATTCTTTTCTGATTAGTCTCATCTTCATCCAGAATTCTAGCAACAAAACCTGAACCTGATGGAATGTATTTATCCCAGCTGAAACCTTCAGCAAAAAATTCCTCATCTTGATCAATGATACCAAAATAAGCTTTCTTATTTGCATCTTCGATCATTTTACCATGAGCAGTTTTTGTATCCTTTTGTTGAGGTTGTTGATCAATCTGATGAACAATTGATTTCTGATAATAATTGTTCTTTTCTTGATTCCTGGCTGCTTCATTGGTTTTGTATTCTCTCTTAAAATGACCCTTTCCTTTACACCGGAAACAGGTAACCTTTGATTTGTCAAAACCCATTGGAGAAGTAGCCATTCCTCGAAACTCATCTCTTCCAGTAATTTGTTGAAACTTTTCTGCTCTCCTACAAGCATTGGCCAAACACCACTTCACATCCATCAACTCAAGTTCCTCTGCATCAATTTGGTCATAATCTTCTTTTGTAAGCATCGGATTTCCAATCTTGCCTGAAATCAAACCTTCATAAGATTCCAACATAGCAACGAGTGATGCCATGTGTTGCTTGGCTATCTCTGGAGACAAATTTTGACCATTTTGAATGTTCAAAGTAATGTTGCATTCAAGATTTGTTGGATTCTGTTGTTGAGGACTTAATGTTTTAAAGTTTGGATCAAAGCTTGAATATGAAGATGAAGATCCACCACTCTGTGTCACATTACTACCCTTTGTTTCAGATGAACTGTCAGCACTAAAACCAGTTTGAATCTTTGGGCTAGAACTGGGGGTAGCCTCGAACTTGTTCCCTCTGTAATACAAACTGACATCTTGTTTAGCATTTGGATTTGTCATGATAGTAGTTTTCTGAATATCCAATTCCTGCTCTTCAATTTTCTGAATGAACTGTGCCAAATTCATACTCTGAGACTTCCTTATGTGTTTCACAATCATCAAATAAGTTCCCCACTTATGCTGTGGTAGTGCTTTAGCTAGTTTATCGACCCACTCATCATCCTCTTTCTTAATGTCTAATCTTCCCATTTCTAATACTAAGTGACAATATCTATCAATAGTCTGCTTTGTTGTTTCATGGTCAAAAGCTGTAAACATATCAAATGATTTCTTCAATAACGCCTTTTTGTTTTTAATCATATTCGCGCTTCCTCTGAATTTCTGTATCAATGCTTCGCAAATTGATCTAGCTGTACCATTATGTTGGAGCAAAACAAAGATATCCTCTTTAATTGCTTGCTGAAGAATGCTGATCATCATTTTCTCACTTGTAAATTTCAATTTGTCACCCTCTGAATAGTCAACAATAGCTTTTTCAATCCCACGTTCATTCTTAGGTTTCTCATAATCTTTCAACAACGAACACCATGCATCAAATTTGTAAGCTTGCACCCAGTTCTCAAAACGACTTTTCCATCCTTGAAAATCCTCAATATACATAAGCTTTGGCGGTTTCTGATAAGTTACTGTCTCATTCTCATTGTACACAGTTTCAGCAGCAGTAACTGGAGCAATGGGTGTCGCGAACGCATTATAAAATTCTTCAGCCATGTTTCGACAAGTCTTTTCACAAAAATCAAGTTTCAAACGGAATACTGATCCAAGCGAAATTACTCCTCAACCTAAATCTCTGTTCAAGAGGAATAACTATTGAAGCGAAATCACACCTTCAAATGAGATAACTTTGAAGCGGAATAACACCTTGAAGTGAAATACCCTGATTTCGCTTGAACGGTTTCAAGCGGAATAACTCCCTGAAGCTAAATAACTTGATTTCTCTTGAACGGTTTCAAACGGAATAACTCCCTGAAGCTAAATAACCTGATTTCGCTTGAACGGTTTCAAGCGGAATAACACCCTGAAGCTAAATAACCTGATTTCGCTTGAACGGTTTCAAACGGAATAACACCCTGAAGCGGAATCAGGAGCTTTCAAGCGGAATAAGGACAATTTTTCAAGCGGAAACACAATTTCCAGCGGAATCAATCTACTAATCTCGCTTGAAATGCTGCTGACGTCATCAATTGTGATCTGCTTTCAAACGGAATTAAGTGTTTTACCAGTTTTAAGCAGTATTAGAGTCCAATTCTTTCAAGGATTAGTTAAAACAATGTTTCGCTTATTATATGAGAAATTCAGACCATTTTGAGCGTGAAAACTAGTTCTATTTCAAAAAGAAGGTGTAGAAGTCAGAAAATATGGCTGTTTTGGCAAGAACTCTTCTTCCTGAGCTCTGATACCACTTGTAGGATCGAGTTGTGACCCAAACGAGTCAATCAGAAGAGCTCTTGTCTGTTTCAGAGGCGGAAACTAAGAAACAGACTTGGAAAACAGCTTGTTTCACTATAAATCGTCTTGTTTATTGATAATAACATCTTTACAGATCAAACGACGCGTCGGCAGCAGTTCGATACCAGAATCATGAACCTTCCAACTGATCTCGCTTGGAAGCTATTTATAGAGATGGGATTTCGCTTGAAGATGACAGGTACCATTACAAGCGAAATCAACATTGTTGATTTCGCTTGAAAGTGTCACTTGTCACTTTCAAGCGGAATTAGCCTTTCAAGCGGAATTAGACCAATCACACCCTAAAACCTCCTATTTTCTCGTACAACGCGCCCTGATCTAACAATTCTAATACTAGAATCGATACAAGACGAAATCGACAGACGTATGCACTACAGTTATAACATCATAAAATAAATATTTTTACAGAATATTTTGACCAGAACATCAGTTTACTTTTAAACCCCTTTTATAATTCTTAAAATGACCAAAATGCCCTTACGAGGCTTAATTCGGTTTTAAATTCTTTTTGGGCATATATGTTAATATCCTACTGATGTCTTAACATATTTTAAGCATAATAACTTGTGGGACTTGTATATGGTTCATTCGGTTACCCGTTATGCTTATACACGTTCGGTTCGGTTTATGTAACTAGTTTACATAAATTAGCCGAAATGGGTTTAACCTTATCATCTAAACTTCAAAATCCAGAATGTGTTTAGTTTACCCATATTATACAAGTATTTAAACTTGTCGGGTCTAAATCACATTCCATTCCGATCTCCGCTTAATCTAGCGTTTCGAACCGTAAAGTATCTTTAAACTAACCGGTCTAATTCTTTGACTTAAATAAGACCCGTTGGTATCCTAATAGGTTAATAAAACCTTCATTACAAATTGAGTAGCTTCGATAGAAGGTATTTGCATAAGGTCTTAAGAATATATGGCTGAATAGCATTCTTGCATAACTAGCTCAGGTAAATATTTTTAACTTATTTTCTCTTATACGGACTTGGGATACGGTAAATTATTACCGCTTGGTCGGGTATGAGATCATTTAATCGGATTGTGATTTAATAAATCTGCATAACCCATTTTAGTTTGTTTTGTTTGATAACATAAACATTGGGGGTTAACGACCATGTCTTGGATATCCTCGGCTCATTTAAGTTATTAATGGCCATGACCTATGCACGGGGTGTAGGCATACACCTGACAGATGCAAAATGCTAAATATAAAATAACCCACATGTTGGGGATAACTCCTTTGTGGGTTTTATAAGTGGTGAGTCGGTTAATCATGACCGGCTTCCAAACCGGCCCCAATTGTATGACAAACATGTAAATCTGTATACAAGATTTTAATAAAGATTGTCCCAAGTTATAAAAGGTTTTGTGCCTTGTGCGCCTAAATAAATTTTTATAAACTCTTTTCAAATGAGTCAGTTAATTGTATTTACCAGTGAAAACTGATGTATTTTCCAAAGACTAAGTGACATGTACCTCTCGAAACTAGGCTGGAGCTACTTGGTGTCAATTAAGAGGATCTTGCAAATCCTTAGATGCCTGAAGTCTGTTAAACTCAGTTTTATGTATTTGATTTTATGGTCCGCCTGTGGATCTCTATTACAATTACGTCACGATATTTCCCAACGGGCCAACCGGAAATATGTGTAAATATCGGGGTGTGACAGGTTGGCATCAGAGCCTACATTGAGTGAATTAAACACTAGCCTTTTGTGTTTAATCTCAATGACACAATAGCACATTCCTTAGACTTACGAGTCTAGGCAAATGACCTAGGATTATTCTTAACTTTCATTTTGTCGTTTATATGTTGTTTTCTTGAAATTTTGACAGGTTTGCTAATAAAAAATGCCGCCAAGAGTGAGAGGCCGAGGAAAAGGTCCTATGCAAGGAGCACTGTCAAGTCAAGCTGGACCATCAAATAGATGCACTCCTTCCGCGTCATTCAGCACCTCCGATTCACATGACCATTGGAGACGTTCTTTAGAACCCGCGAGGTGATCCGTCTCGCTTAGCACCTCACCTTCGTACCACCACTCATTCGGGTCACCTCAACAAGACGAGCCCCAACATTCATTTCACTCTCACCACTCTCACAATTCTCACCATTCTCACCATTCATCTCATCACTCCTATTCTCAGGCTCATTTTAACCCTGATGATTACATTAACTCACCAGCGGGATAACCCGTTTTGCCCCGAGGACCACTTCTTGCAGGATATGGATATGGACGATGATCCAGATCCACAAATGCCACCATCTGGGACGCCTAGGCATCCCATTGACATTTCTAGCGGTTCATCTTTTGTGGGATCTCCCTATCGAGGTCCTGACATTTATACAGAATGGTTTGGGCAGTGGGATTTTTTTAACACCCCTTCTTTTCACAACACTCCACCACAGCCTCCATTGGAAGAACCGCACTTCGAAGCAATAACTCCACCACCATTTCCAGTTGAGGAATCACCTCAGCCACCTCCTGAGCCACCAAGACGAAGGAGGAACGCACGCATGTCCGTGCGAGGGGGACCAAGATTTAGTTCCCCACAAGCTTTAAGCAATTACCCTCCGATCCTCGAAGATCCACAAATGAGTGGACCTTCTCATGTGGTGCCGGAAATTGATACCACGCCGGTCACCTTTGCACCACCGCCACCGCCAATGGGTTATGAAAACCCAATAACTACCTACCTAGGTCCGACTGGGTATAACCCGTTTGAGCCCCAAGCTCCTACTGGTTATGAATATCAAGCTCCTGCTTACGACCCATATGTCGAAGCAGCTAACAGTAACGCTCTCTATCCCTCACCGTTTCCACAAGCATACCCAACTGGGTATCCCGTTCAAGGGTATCAATACCCTTCTTATCAACAACAACCTCAACCTCCACCTCAACAACCACAAACGCAAGAAATCTAACAAAGGTTGGAAGAGGTTGAACATAGGGCGGAGGAACGGGAAAGAAAGACCCATAAGTTCCTTAAGGGTCTTGCAAACTTCATTAAGGGAAAGAAGAAGTAGAAGACTTTATTTTATTTTGTATTGTATTGTAGTTTTAATTAAGTCCCTGCGTGGACATTTCTTTTATTTTTAGTCCCTGCGAGGACTTGTTTCTTTTCTTTAGTCCCTACGTGGACAATTTATTTATTTCTAAGACACGTTTAGGGCAGTTTTTGTAGTCTTTTAGTAAAATTAATGAAGTCTTTCTTTTGAAATTTATATATGTATTTTAATACATCAACATGCAAATAATCATTTCAATTTTAATTGTTCTGCCAATGAAATTTCAAAAGATGTTCTTAAAGGTATAACCAAGCCAAAATATCAATGGCTATAATGGTATAACCCTCTTAAGACAATAATTCCTAGTTAACATCTAAAAACATGTTAACATTCCTGGCAGTGTGACTTGAGAAACCACACCAGCCTTCAAAGTACTTGGATCTTTCCAAGCCACTTTCATAGCCTAAATGATCAATATGAATCATGGCTAATAACATCGAATATGATGCCTATACCAAAACATCCAATTGAGGTGTTCTGCCTACGGGCCAATGTGTAATCCTGACAAAGATAGTTTTATTTTATAACTTCTTGTCAAAAGGCGATGAACTATGTTCGACCCTTAAAATTTTCGATCCAAAAGATCATTGATTATGTTTTAAATTGTCCTAGTGACAAGGCCTTTTGTTCCATCTAAAAGTCCTTTGAGACGAGCCTTTGTGCACTGAAAATGTCTATACGACATTAACAGTTGTGACTTATGTCCCCTGTCTAATAAATATAAAAGATTAAATCCTGTTTAATTGCCCATAATGGTTCATTTGCAACCTAGGAAAATTATAATCAAATAACTTCAAACATATCATCTTATTGGTCTATATGGTTTATTTATACCATGGCCATCCAATAATCAAATACGATGATCCGTTAAGTAATTAAATAAATCATTTTTCTTCTTGATTTTAGCATACAAATCATGGCTGGCTCTGATGAAGCTAATAGTCACCCAGTTGAGGGGAACAATAATGATACGAGGCTGAATGTTACTGGCACCGAACTTCAAGCCATGATAAACACGGCAGTTACTAAAGCTGTGAATAACGTGTTTAAAGATTCGAGTGAAGCTCGATCGAAAACCCATTCAAAGTCCCTCTCGAAACCGCATACATCAAAAAAGGATGAATCTCAACATTCATCCAATCAAAAGAGCGAATCCCAAAAGCAAGTAGTATTTGATCAGGCTCCCCGGTACAACAAGGGTTGTACTTACAAATATTTTGTCTCTTGTAAACCAAGAGATTTCAATGGAGAAAAGGGAGCTATTGATTGTATAAAGTGGTTGGACGAGATGGAAAGAATAGTAGATATCAGTGGGTGTCCCAAAGAGGACATTGTTAAGTTTGTGTCACAGTCCTTTAAGGGAGATTCCCTAACATGGTGGAAATCTTTAGTGCAATCTACAGGGAAAATCCCAGTGTATAACCTTTCTTGGGTTAAGTTTGTTGAACTGGTAAAAGATACTTACTGTCCGCAACACGAGGTTGAGAAAGTGGAGACTGATTTCCTCACTTTGGTTATGAAGGATGCAGATCCTATGTTACTAGTTTTCTCTCCATGTCCTGACTCATCCCATATCTGGTCACTCCGGAACCAAAATGCATTGCGCGTTTCATTGGTGGGTTAGCCCCAGAGATCAAGGGAACGTCAATGCTTCTAAGCCTACCTCTTATAGATCTGCTGTAGATCTATCACTGTCACTTGCTCTAGATGTTATAAGGAGTAAGTCTAAGAGGACCACTGAGGATGGGAAGAGAAAGAGAGAGGATAATCAGTCCCATCAGTCAAACAAGAAGATGAAGGGAAATTATGGGTTTAAGAAGGGCCAGTCTGGTGACAAACCCAGATGCAAGAACTGTGACAAGAGGCATTTTGGGAAATGCAATCTGGATCCACAAGCCAAGCCTTGTGGAATCTGTAAGAAGAAAGGGCACAAAACTTTGGAGTGCCGAAATTTAAAGGACGCAACCTGCTATGGTTGTAATGAAAAGGGGCACATTAAAACAAACTGCCCTAAGAACACCAAGAAGCCTGATGAGGAGAAAAAGACAAATGCTAGGGTGTTTTAGATTAACGCCAAGGAGGCGGTGAATGATGATAAAGTTATAACAGGTACCTTCCTCATTAATGATATTTATGCTAGAGTTTTATTTGATTCAGGTGTTGATAAGTCGTTTGTAGACCTTAAATTTAGTAAGTTACTGAATCTGCCTATTAAACCTCTAGACATTAAATATGAGGTAGAACTCGCATATGGTACCTTAGAAACCGCTTCAACTCTTCTTGATGGATGCTTTATATCCATTAAGAATCATTCTATTCCGCTCTCGCTTTTGCCAATGAAATTAGTTGGGTTTGATGTAGATTTAGGCATGGATTGGTTGTCATGTAACCAAGCCCAAATTGCCTGCGATAAGAAACTAGTTAACATCAAAATCCCATCTGGTGAGTTGATCACCATTCATGGAGATACACACTATGCTTTTCCGGACAATGTATCCATACTCAAAGCGATAGTAGATGACCCGAAACCCAAGATTGTGTGATCTACATGGCAGAAGTGGCAGTAGATGATCCAAAACCCAAGATTGAAGACATTCCAATCATTTCTAGATACCCTGATGTCTTCCCTAATGAACTACATGGATTACCTCCAGAAAGGCAAGTAGAGTTCAGGATAGACATTTTGCCAGGAGCAACACCGATTGCACGAGCTCCTTACCGCTTAGCACCAACAGAAATTAAAGAGCTAAGGACCCAACTGGATGATTTAATGGAAAAGGGTTTTATACAACCCAGCTCATCACCTTGGGGAGCACCTGACGTGAGGTTGAAGTCTCAATCAAATTTAATCCAAATACAACTAATTAGCTAGCGGTAAGTGGGTATCTAATACAGGGAGTTTGTGGAATATGTGTTATCTGAATATGTGTCTAAGTTAACTAAATTAAACTAAATGCAAGAAAAGTAACTTCAAGAGTTGAGTTGTTTGTTTGATTTTAAAACTACGCTTACTATTAAATTGTAATATGAGAATTGGATTTGTAAACAATCTAGAGAAAAATGACCATCCTAGATTTCCGGTTTCAATTGATATTCATGTTTTAATCAAACTAGAAAGAACCACATAGACATGGCTCATGCGTAGCTACTTGTTTGTGATAAAAGGGAACGAGGTACTCGGATTCGTAGAACGCGAGGTTGTTACCCGATAACCAATCAATCAATACCCAATCCTAATTCCTCCCATCATATCTCGATTTCCAACGGCACCAAGAACGTATGGTTTCAAATATGATCAAAGTATCAATTAACCAATTACAAACAAATATCGACACACCATAATAAACAAACCATAAAGCTAGTCTATTATTATAGGAATTAAGATCAAAACATGAAATGCCTAAAGCAAACCTTCAATCCAGGATGATCACAAAGAGTTTAGCCACTCATGGCTTGAATCATCATCATCACACAAGTTTTAAGGTTCATACAAATTAAAAACATAAACCAAATGATTACAATTGTCTTCAAGTACCAAGAACACTCCACAATTCGTCTCTAGAACAATGCTAACCGAAATAGAATGATTAACCACCAAAAGACACCATAAAATCCTCATTAAATTGGGCAGTTACGGATTTGGAATCATACGACGCCGTAAGCTACGCCAACCACCGTAGCTTATGGCGGTACATGGTCAAAGGCAGTCAACATGGCACCGTAACCTACGGCACCAGCCGTAGGCTACGATGCTCAGAAAAAGCCTACGCCCCCTCTCAACTGGACTACGGCGGAGAATGGTGCAAAGATAGAGGCCGTAACCTACGACCCTAGCCGAAGGCTACGGCGATGCCTGGACTTTCTTGCTTTGTTTCCTTGTGAATTCTTTCATGCTTCCATTCATTTCTGCATGTTCCAATTTCCTATCCAAGCATCATAATTCCATTCTCTATGCTCTTCATCAGCTACAAATACAAATGCACCGTAGTTACCAAGATCCAATAATTAACCGATTAAGCATGGAATGTGCGTATAATTAGACCTTTTAAGGGTTGTCCTACGGACCACCCGTCACATCCCCACACTTGCCCGTTGCTTGTCCCAAGCAACCCGTTCAAAAACCATTTCCAACTTACAAGAAGGGTTATTGGTATGTCATGCGGAACAATGTCAAGTTTTCAAAATTCAACAATTTTTCGCTTGGTTTAAAAAAAAAATCAAAATCCTCAAAAAAAAAAAAAAAAAAAAAAATTCCCCTCATTCCCACACTTGGGATACATTGTCCCCAATGTATGGTTTTGAAGGGAAGATCGCTTTCAACAAGAACATCGACTTTTCGCTTAATTTCTCAAACCACAAATTTCTCTTTTTTTTCTTTAACTAAAAACATAACCAACTAGCATAACCCATAAGACACATCAAACACATAAACACCACCCAACCTCCCAACCAAAAACATAAAACATCATAATATACACAAATGTACAGGATGAGATGAGACACGACCTGATCAATAATATCTCGGCTGCGGAGGCCCGAAGATAGACGTCATCATCTCCGAGAATTCTCCAAATCCAAACGCGCCGCTACTGCTTCCGCCCTGATCACCTTCTTGGCTTGCTTGTTGAGTACCCATGCTCGTATGCGGTTCCACCCACTGTGAATGGTGCAATGGTGGGGTGGGGTATGTCACACTACCATCATATGGTGGTAATGTGGAGTGATCCACAATCGGTGGGTCTACTATAACCGGCTGGCCTGCATGCCACGCATCATGCATACGTCTCTGGCGATCATCGAAATGCTTAAGAGCCCTTTCCATACTATCCCCCATGTAGGAGGTCACCTTTGTAGGAGGTCGCCTTTGTTCAATCACTTGTTCCATATTTCCTGTATGAGCCCAATATGGATCATATGGCTGCTGTGCATAATCAAATGTACTCCCGATATAACCCAACTGTGCCCCCACTCCATGAACACCACTGCTTAAGCCGGCACCCCCCATCTCAACATTGACTGTAAATGTATCCTCACAATAATTGTCATCACCACTTGCTTCCTCATCGCTAGTCTCAGGCTCATCGGCCTTACCCGGTTGTAGTGGACGAGCATCCGCTTTCAATGCCCTCCACCTTCTTCCATCACTCTTCAATTTATGATACCTCTCCGACTCTTTGTCTTCGGTTCCAATTGCCCCATATAACTTCATCAAAGCAGTGATTAACCTACACTGGGGAACAATCTTCCTTTCTCCACTATTTCGCCCAATCTAAATGTTATGCAACACCAAAAACCGAAATGGGACAAGTGGCGACCCATGCATCAACATATAGAGAACCGGTACCTCCACGAACCTAACCTCCACTTTGTCACCCCGCCTTGGAATAACGTTTTGCGTACACAACACCAACATCAATTTTGCCTCGATTCTCAAATTCCTTCTCAATAGCTTCCCGTGTGTGGTACCCGGAACAAAGAGATAGTCAAGCATATGTTGCAATTGAGGATGATTTTGGTTGTTAAAGTATAGATCCTCTAGCCGTGGGAAGATGTACTGATTTGATAGCTTGCTATTGAATTTTGCAATTCGACGTAGAGAATCATAAGACATTTCAACCGACACCCCATTAACCGTCCCGATAAGCTTCATCTTTGACGGGGCCTTGAATGGAGGGCATGTGAGAGTGGCCATCCACTCTTGTATTTGTCGATCAAACAAAATTTTCACCTCGTTATCATAGCATTTCAAAGCCGCTTCCCAACCTAAAGCTTTGAATTTATCCGTGATCCCGAAAGGCCCAAAGTCAACTTCTCGGATTTCCTTTTCGTAAATAAACATCTCCTTGCATTGTTGTAACCTGTTCATATTGCTCATGAAATAAATCAGTTTGCCACTCCACGGGTTGATCGAATAAGGACCCGGATGTCCAATCCGTATTCGGGCCCCTCGGTGGAGCATCTTCTTCCGAGTCCGGTCACCCGCCCGAATCAATCTCCTCTTCTTTTGTTGTGCTTCCGCTTCAGGTTTACTCGAAGAACTTGCTCCCGCTTTGCCTTTAGTCTTTACCATCTCCTACACACATCACAAACAACACACAAAAACCATAAGTTCATATTCAACACCTTCCCCACACTTGCTTTATACTATGGATGTAGATGTAGGAACACAAAAATTGTATCTTTTCATACAAAATTTGGGCATGATGTCCCTACATTATAAAGGTTTCCCAAAAGTTTTCAATCTAGACATCTTCTACATCTATACCCATAGTCTTAACAACTAACAACAATCACATCATCAAACATGTTCAAGCAAGTGTGTATAAGAACAAGAACAATCAATAACCTTCAATCCATAATGCACCAACAAAAATAATGAGAAAATACATACCTCAAGTTAGTGATGCAAGACACACAAGAAACTCTTCACAAAACCCACAATTTCCGGACCTTAATGTCCAAAATCGAACACCTAAACAATGGTATCTTCAAAATGAAACCACAAATCCGAGTTCCTTGTGAAATTTTAGCCAAGACTGACTCAAAAATCACTGGATTTGGCCAAGTTATGAAGAAATTATGGAGATTAGGGTTCTAGAGGTGGAAGGAGATGAAGGAACGTGTGTGGATGGGGAGAATGCAGAAAAAAAGGAGTGGTGGAGGTTACTTACAATTATTTATGATTATTATTATTAATTACTAAGTTTTATTTTAATTTTTTTCATATATATAATCGTCGACACTTGGACTGCCCAGCTTCCCCTTGTGATCTACTGCGAGCCGTAGCCTACGACACTTGCCGTAGGTTATGGTGGATCTGATGCTAAAATTCTGCCGTAAGGAAGTTTAATTGTGCCGTAGGTTTTTTTAAGGACAACTCATGGCCGTAGCCTACGGCCAGGGTCGTAGGTTACGGCCCTAACTGGGCATTTTGGCTTGGCCATTTTTTACTTTGCAAAATTTTTAATGTTTTTTTTTTCAAAAACGTGAAAATATACCCTACCCCCCTTTAAAAACCCGTGTTGTCCTCAACACTATGTTAGAGCAATTCGTAAGAATTTCCCCACACTTGTCTCGAACACTAGTTTAAGTGGATACGGTAATTATTTTAGAAACACACTAACTTAACTTACTAAACTACATATTTACACTAACAAACCTGAGCCACTTTCAAATTTCCTCGTCATCCAATGGGTGTAGAATGTAACCCACTTTGTCAAGCTCGAGATTTGCTTATTTATTTACTGTCAACTTCTAGAATTTACTGTAAACTTATTTATTTACTGGATAAGGTTTCTGGCTTGTAGGTAATAAGGTGCTAAAACTTGAGTCAAAGTATTTAAAGATTTGCTTTTACTGCTACAGTGGCTAGCATATACAGATCTACCCATTTTTCATCTAACTTGTTTTCCCATGGTGGGTTACTGCCTAATTCTTGGGTTTTCTGATTAACTCTCTTTTCTTTTGATTGTGATTTCTTTAATTTCTCCTGACTTTTCCTAATAATCAAACTTCTTTTATTAGGAGAAAGTGGTTCCTCATATTGTGCCTTTCGGACAAATATTCCTTCTTCAGGATTTGCATAGTGTTTTGGGGAATTTGTTTGGGATGAACTTCCCTTCTCGTTTGATGACCTATCTAATTTAAGATAGATGTTTGAAAGCTTTTGCTTACCCATACTGTACACAAATATTCAAATAATAAAACACTTAATCACAAAATGGAAATCAGTAAAATTAAGTATTTTCTAAATACTTAATTGGCTTAAATCAGTGGCTCTGATACCACCTTTTTCTGTCACGGCCCCCGACCCGTTTTGACCCGTTTCAGGAGCCGCGGGACAGAAAATCCCGTGGTATTTATTTAACAGCGGAAGATTTTACTAGGATCTTTTTAAAACTGCAATTTCCTGATTATTTTATTTCACCATTCGGGATAAACCCTGCTAGTTTACAATCATATGATTTCAAGGAGAAATCTTTATTTTACAAAACATGTTTCTTTATTTTATATTGAGCCACTTCCTTAAGCTTGTAGTGCTTCGCGACACTTTTCCTGGATCACAATAGATCACCTGAAACATCTTTGAAAAAGGTTTTGTCAGCGGGAAATACTGGTGAATCATTCTTTTTATGAAAACGACTCGTTCGTTATAATTTACAGTATTAAGAGCGATTACAATGTTTCCTGATATCAACCAACTACCCACAGTATTTGTCACTCGAACATCCATCGGTAACCTCTGAGTCCAATGGTGTCTGTGAGTATGGTCATATCACCCCTTGGCTACCCCGTTGTCCAATGGTGACGGTTATCAAGTAATGTATACAAAACCCCACATATCGGCTGTAATTTGGTGACTACAAAGACTTAATCCCTGTAATTATAACTTTGAAAATAAACATGCTTTTTGAAATCAAATTTGATAAAAAAAAGAATGACTCACATTACAGATTTATATGAGCAGAGCTTAGCCTACTGATTAGCCTTTTTAACCTAAATTTAATAACATGCACACGAACTCGGTTAGTAACTAATACAGCATTTACGATAACTCACGAGATTAAACCTTCACAACGAATGACAAAGTGCGATACTTAAACATCCATCGAATTAACGACGAATGACAAAGCATAAACCCTAATGTGGGCATCACTTAAACATCCATTGGATAGTTTAATCGATTGGACATTGAATCGTAGCAGCGATCGAGTTAATACCCGGTATCGGAGCAGTGCCTCGCTAATTTTGAAAGTAATTTCGATTTCAGAGTAACAAGAATTTGTTTTTGAACTTTGTTTTTGACACCAACAGACTGTGCATGCAACAAGCTATTTATAGGTGAAATTAGGGCTTCACGCGGCCCGCGTAAACCCAGGATTAACATATTTACGCGGCCCGCGAGGCCGCCTAGTCTACGTATAGGCTGCATGGGTCACGAGTAGGCTTGCCAGGTGGGTTATACGTGGCCCGGATACTTATCCGGTTGAATTTCAAGTTGACGCGGCCCGCGTAAGACATATCTTGTCTTTTACGCGGCCCGCTTGAGACCCAGAATTTTGTTTTTCTTGATTTTTAATATGGTTTAGGGTTTCAGGGGTACGGGTTTATATTTACAGGTATTTTTAGGATAATTTTGAGAGTCCTTACATCCTCCCCACCTTATTTAAAATCTCGTCCTCGAGATTTATTAGAATAAGTGAGGATACTTTTGCTTCATCTCTGATTCCAACTCCCAAGAATATTCGGGTCCTCTCTTTGAATTCCACTTGACTTTGACAAGTACTAACCGTTTGTGTTTGAGAAATTTCACCTTTCTATCTTCTATTTGAAGAGGTTTCTCAACAAATTTCAACTTTTCGTTTACCTCTATATCTTGGAGAGGTACTACCAATGATTCGTCTGATAGGCATTTCTTGAGGTTGGATACATGAAATATGTCATGTACTCCAGCTAACTCTTCTGGTAGTTGTAAACGATAAGCAACTGGTCCTATACATTGGATCACTGGAAATGGTCCTATGTACCATGGACTTAACTTTCCTTTCTTACCGAATCGAACTACTCCTTTCCAAGGAGAAACTTTTAATAGTACTTTGTCTCCTACTTGGAATTCCAACGGCTTCCGTCTATTATCTGCATAACTCTTTTGATGATCTCGAGCAGTCTTTAATCTTTCCTTGATCTGTGTGATTTTGTCGGTAGTTTCTTGCACTATTTCTGGACCTGATAATTGACTTTCTCCTATTTCTGCCCAACAAACTGGAGTTCTACACTTTCTTCCATACAATGCTTCAAATGGGGCAGCTTCAATGCTTGAATGATAATTATTGTTATAGGAGAATTCAATTAAAGGTAAGTGGTCCTCCCAATTTCCACCAAAATCTATCACACATGCTCTAAGCATGTCTTCCAGAGTTTGGATTGTCCTTTCACTTTGTCCGTCTGTCTGGGGATGATATGCCGTACTTAAATTTAGTCGAGTTCCCATTGCTTCTTGGAAACTAGTCCAGAAATGAGAAGTGAAACGACTATCCCTATCCGATACAATGAAGAGTGGAACTCCATGTAAGGATACTACTTCATCTACATACAACTTTGCCAACCTTTCCATGCTAAAGGTTTCTTTCATAGGTAGAAAATGAGCTGATTTGGTTAATCGATCCACAATTACCCAAATCGCATCATTACCTTTTCTGGTTTTGGGTAACTTAGTAACAAAATCCATTGTTATGAGTTCCCATTTCCATACATGCATTTCTAATTGCTGTAGTAGACCTGAAGGTTTCTGGTGTTCTTCCTTAACTTGTGAACAAGTAAGACATTTAGAAACATATCGAGCTATGTCCTTTTTCATTCCTATCCACCAGAAGTTATTTCTTAAATCTTGGTACATTTTATTGTTTCTAGGGTGCATGGTATACCTAGATTTATGGGCTTCTTCTAAAATCTTATTTCTTAATTCTCCCTGCTTAGGTACCCAAATTCTGCTTTTGTGGAATCTCCAAATTCCATCGGCTCCTTGCTCTAATTCTTTTATTCGTCCTTTCATTCCTTCAGCATCATCCTTAATTGCTGTAGTTTGAACATTCTTCAATTGTTCCATTTAATCTAATTGTAGATTTAATCTGAGAGCATGAACTCGCTTTTGCTTTTCATGATATTTACGACTTAAGGCATCTGCAACTACATTTTCCTTTCCTTCGTGATACTGAATATCACAGTCGTAGTCACTTATGATTTCCATCCATCTTCTTTGCCTCATATTTAACTCTTTTTGCCCAAATATATATCTTAAACTCTTATGATCTGTATAGACAGTAAACTTACTTCCATACAGATAATGCCTCCAAATCTTAAGAGCAAAAATTATGGCTCCTAATTCTAAGTCATGAGTTGTATAATTTTCTTCGTGCTTTTTCAATTGTCTTGAAGCATACGCAATTACTTTCTTGCGTTGTATTAGCACACATCCTAATCCTAGTTTTGAAGCATCACAGTAAACCTCAAAATCTTCAGTCCCTTCTGGTAAAGCTAGGATTGGGGCATTTGTTAACTTCTGCTTTAGAATCCTAAAAGCTTCTTCTTGCTTAGGTCCCCATTCAAACTTAACTGATTTACAGGTTAGCTTAGTTAATGGTACAACTATCTTGGAAAAATCCTTAATAAACCGTCTATAGTATCCGGCTAAGCCTATAAAACTTCTAATTTCCATTGCGGATTGCGGAACCTTCCATTTGGTAATCGCCTCTATTTTAGCAGGATCTACATGAATACCTTCGTGATTCACCATGTGTCCTAAGAATTGCACTTCTTGCAACCAAAATTCAGATTTCGAGAATTTGGCGTAAAGCTTTTCTTTTCTTAACAAAGTTAAGAGTGCATGCAAGTGCTGACAATGCTCGTCCTGACTTTTGGAATAAATAAGTATATCGTCGATAAAAACAATTACAAATTTATCCAAGTACGGTTTACAGATCCTATTCATCATGTCCATGAATGCGGCAGGTGCATTCGTTAATCCGAAGGGCATGACTGTAAACTCGTAATGACCATACCTAGTTCTGTAAGCAGTTTTAGGTATGTCTTCTTCTTGTACCTTTAATTGATGGTATCCGGAGCGTAAATCGATCTTAGAAAAATATCTAGCTCCTTGGAGTTGATCGAAAAGATCATCAATCCTAGGTAATGGGTATCGATTCTTAATTGTAACCTTATTCAATTCCCTATAATCAATACACATTCTCATTGACCCGTCCTTTTTCTTTACAAACAACACTGGTGCTCCCCAAGGGGATGAACTAGGTTGTATGAAACCATTACTTAGTAATTAATCTAGTTGGTTTTTCAGTTCTAACATTTATGTTGTTGCTAATCGATAAGGTGCCTTGGCTATCGGTGTAGTTCCGGGAATTAGATGAATCCTAAATTCTACTTCCCTATCTGGTGGTAATCCGGGTAATTCTTCTGAAAATACATCTGGGTATTCTGAGACTACAGGAATCTCCTTAAGTTCATTACCCTTAGTACTAATGATTACTGAAATCATATATACTATTCCTTGCTTTCGTTCATAACTAGCAACTTTCATTACTGATATGAACTTCATGGGTATACATGGCTTATCTCCTGTAATCATAAGTACTTCTCTGGTGGGTGCACGAATTTCTATGGAATTCTTATCACAAAGGATTCGAGCATGATTGCCTATCAACCAATCCATTCCTGACACAACATCGAACTCAGCTAATTTCATCGGTAATAGGTTTGCAGAGAATCTATAACCTAACAGATATATCTTTCCTTTTCTCACAACCTTATCTATTTTGACAGAATTTCCGTCTGCCGTTTTGACTGTAAAAATCTGTCTAAGGTCGGTTAAAGGTAAGTTAAGAGTTTGGCAGAATGAAGTATTGATAAAACTTTGGTTTGCACCAGAGTCAAATAATACTTTTGCATACACGTTGTGAACTAAGAACGTACCAGCTATCACATCGGGAATGAGTTCTGCTTCTTGAGTAGTCAGCTGGAATGCTCTAACATTCTTTTTAGTAGCTACGTCGGCCGTCTTGGCTTTGTTGTCTGCTGGTTTGACCAATTTAGGACATTCTGTTTTGAAATGTCCTGCTTCGCCACAGTTAAAGCAGATTCTTGTTTTCTTTCTGCAGTCTTCTTCACGATGTCCTATGGCTTTGCAAAAGTTGCAGGTCACATTACATCTTCCATAATGTTTCTTTCTGCAATTCCTGCAGAACGGCGGATTTGAAGATTGCCCTGTTCCTCTTATCTTGAAGTTGCTACTATTACCCATACGAACTCCTTGGGTAATTTTCTGAGCCAGTTCCTTTTTCCTAGTTTCATCTCTTGTGCGTACCAGTTCATCAGTTAGGGTGTTAGCTAATTCTACCGCATCGTCAATAGTACGAGGTCTCGCAGCTTTAACGATATTACGGATTTCGCTAATTAATCCCCAAATATAGCGAGAAATGAGTACCGGTTCTGGCGAAGCCAGTGTTGGTACCACTCTAGCATATTCAAAGAATGTCGAAGTATACCCACGACAATCTACACCCATCATTCGATGGTTTAGGAACTTATTCTCCATTTGATCTTTTTCATATTCGGGACAAAACTTTCTTTCTACAAGATTCTTAAATTCTTCCCAGTTCATGGAATAGGCCATACTTCTTCCATTGGCTTGATGTACTGTATTCCACCATTCTAGCGCTCCTTCTTTGAAAAGATTTGACGCGTACATAACCTTGTTGTCCTTGGCACATTTACTTATTGTAATTACTGCCTCGATTTTCTCTAACCAACGCAGTGCCGCAGTCGCTCCTTCATTGCCTACAAATTCAACGGGTTTACAAGCAAGAAATTCTTTGTAAGTGCAACCAGGTGTTGCAGCTTTCATTTTCTTAGGGAGCGGGGCCTGCCGTGGATCATTATTGTTATTAGTATGATTGCCGCCTCCATTTACACTATTACTGAAATTATCTTCAGAAATACGTTTGCTAGGAACGATTTGTTGAGGTTCGATTGGATTTCTAGCAGCAGCAACGATTGCTGGAATAGCATTGGCTATTCCCTGAGCAACGATATTTTCGATATTTTGCCTATTTAGAAATTGATCCTCCGGATGTTGCTCAGATTGATTAACCTCAATAACTGGTTCGTTATTAGCGTTTTCCATCTGATAATTAATATATATAATTTATCAGTATCAAATGAATAACAATGATACACAAAATAATCATGCAAATTTCACAATACACATATTGCCAAAATTATCGATTTCTCGATTCCCATTTTTATATTTTATAATAAACATCAATACACACCATTTATCTTACAAAGTTTTATTTGTAGTTATTTTATATAGTTATATTTTATTATTTATTATACAACCACAGTTTAACAAACCCACTATCCTTTATCAGTTGGTATTTCAGTAACGACGTTCCCTCTCGTCGTATTTCTAGGAGATCTGTTCTCCAACTTCCCTGATCCTATTTCCTGCATCCACCAGCTCCTCGCCAAAGTGGCGGAGTTCAGCTAAATTTTCATTGCTCATTGGTGGGTTTGGTATAGGTTCTGGGTCGAACTGAGGGAGAAAGGAATAAGGACTGTTGAGAAGGTTTTGGAACTGCCAATCATTGGTCCACCACTCATCCATTCCTAAAGGTTGGGTGTGGATTATAGGTTCTGGGATTGCTGGTTCCAAGTTCATTGGTAGTTGTGTTTCAGCAGGATAAGGGTATAGATTATTATTAATAGGATTGATGACATCACAGCTCGCCAATGCACGATCCAAGTCCTCCTGAAATGGTAAATCCTCAATTTGTCTAGAGCTTTTCCCAATTTCTATCTTGGTTTGCCTAGAACCTTCCCCAAATTCCATTTCCATTTGCCTAGAATATTCCTCAAACTGCATTTCCATCTGCCTAGAACCTTCCCCGACTTCAATCCCCTTCCCTTTGTCTAAGAGATTTTCTATTTTGGGAATTTTCCTAGTGGCGGGTTTCCTCCTGCGCACACGCCTCCATCCCACGAATATTCTCCTTTTCTTAGGCTTGGGTTTCTCCGGAAGTGGAGCATTGAATTCCATAGGTTCTTCTATATCGGGTATATACCTATTAAAATCTTTGGAAACCTCTATTTTCACCGGATAGAGATTTAAATTCTGAAGGGCTTCAGACAAGTCATTCATGCTGTTTAGCATATATGCAAAATAAAAATTAAAATTTTATAAAATTTTCATAAATAACCTTTTAAATATTATTGCATACTGTGTGACTAATTTAATACAAAGGACAACTGATAATTAAAACACACTAGAATTTACTGTAAACTTATTTATTTACTAGATAAGGTTTCTGGCTTGTAGGTAATAAGGTGCTAAAACTTGAGTCAAAGTATTTAAAGATTTGCTTTTACTGCTACAGTGGCTAGCATATACGGATCTGCCCATTTTTCATCTAACTTGTTTTCCCATGGTGGGTTACTGCCTAATTCTTGGGTTTTCTGATTAACTCTCTTTTCTTTTGATTGTGATTTCTTTAATTTCTCCTGACTTTTCCTAATAATCAAACTTCTTTTATTAGGAGAAAGTGGTTCCTCATATTGTGCCTTTCGGACAAATATTCCTTCTTCAGGATTTGCATAGTGTTTTGGGGAATTTGTTTGGGATGAACTTCCCTTCTCGTTTGATGACCTATCTAATTTAAGATAGATGTTTGAAAGCTTTTGCTTACCCATACTGTACACAAATATTCAAATAATAAAACACTTAATCACAAAATGGAAATCAGTAAAATTAAGTATTTTCTAAATACTTAATTGGCTTAAATCAGTGGCTCTAATACCACCTTTTTCTGTCACGGCCCCCGACCCGTTTTGACCCGTTTCAGGAGCCGCGGGACAGAAAATCCCGTGGTATTTATTTAACAGCGGAAGATTTTACCAGGATCTTTTTAAAACTCCAATTTCCCGATTATTTTATTTCACCATTCGGGATAAACCCCGGTAGTTTACAATCATATGATTTCACGGAGAAATCTTTATTTTACAAAACATGTTTCTTTATTTTATATTGAGCCACTTCCTTAAGCTTGTAGTGCTTCACCGCACTTTTCCTGGATCACAATAGATCACCTGAAACATGTTTGAAAAAGGTTTTGTCAGCGGGAAATACTGGTGAATCATTCTTTTTATGAAAACGACTCGTTCATTATAATTTACAGTATTAAGAGCGATTACAATGTTTCCTGATATCAACCAACTACCCACAGTATTTGTCACTCGAACATCCATCGGTAACCTCTGAGTCCAATGGTGTCTGTGACTATGGTCATATCACCCCTTGGCTACCCCGTTGTCCAATGGTGACGGTTATCGAGTAATGTATACAAAACCCCACATATCGGCTGTAATTTGGTGACTACAAAGACTTAATCCCTTTAATTATAACTTTGAAAATAAACATGCTTTTTGAAATCAAATTTGATAAAAAGAGAATGACTCACATCGCAGATTTATATGAGCGGAGCTTAGCCTACTGATTAGCCTTTTTAACCTAAATTTAATAACATGCACACGAACTCGGTTAGTAACTAATACAGCATTTACGATAACTCACGAGATTAAACCTTCACAGCAAATGACAAAATGCGATACTTAAACATCCATCGAATTAACGACGAATGACAAAGCATAAACCCTAATGTGGGCAGCACTTAAACATCCATTGGATAGTTTAATCGATCGGACATTGAATCGTAGCAGCGATCGAGTTAATACCCGGTATCGGAGCAGTGCCTCGCTAATTTTGAAAGTAATTTCGATTTCAGAATAACAAGAATTTGTTTTTGAACTTTGTTTTCGACACCAACAGACTGTGCATGCAACAAGCTATTTATAGGTGAAATTAGGGCTTCACGCGGCCCGCGTAAACCCAAGGTTAACACTTACGCGGCCCGCGAGGCCGCCTAGTCTACGTATAGGCTGCATGGGTCACGAGTAGGCTTCCCAGGTGGGTTATACGTGGCCCGGATACTTTTCCGGTTGAATTTCAAGCTAACGCGGCCCGCGTAAGACATATCTTGTCTTTTACGCGGCCCGCCTGAGACCCTGAATTTTGTTTTTCTTGATTTTTAATATGGTTTAGGTTTTCAGGGGTACGGGTTTATATTTACAGGTATTTTTAGGATAATTTTGAGAGTCCTTATAGTCATACGGGTGAATTGCAATTTGGTTATAACCCGAATACCCATCCAAAAAACAATAATATTTTTTACCTGACAGTTTTTCAATAATTTGGTCAATGAAGGGTTACGGGAAATGGTCCTTAGAGGTAGCGGCGTTTAATTTTCTATAATAACTCGCCACCCGGTGACCGGTCGGGTGGCAATTTGCTCGCCTTATTCGTCTTTAATTACTTGGATGCTGGCCTTTTTAGGCACTACCTGAGTCGGACTTACCCACGCACTGTCCGAAAAGGGATAAATAATCCCCGCATCCAACCACTTTATGACTTCTTTCTTCACAACTTCTCTCAAATTCGGGTTCAACCTTCTTTGTGTTTCGCGAGTAGGCTTTGCATCTTTGTTTTGTTCAAAAATTACCGAAGCAATTAAGTGATCAAATTAGTTAAGTGAGGTAGTGTGCTAAGAAAGTGTGTTGAAAATATGCGGATTAAGTTGTTTGCAAAAACAGTTTCCAGGATACGGCTCAGGATATTGAGCTGTATCTACAATCAAACTATGAGCAAAAAGTAAAGGGGGTGACACGAGATATATGAGGAAAGCCCTTGATCAATCTAGATCGCCGGCACAAAACCTCGGGAGCTGATAATCGCAGCTACCTTGTTCTTCTATTACTTCAAATATCAGGATACAGTACAGGATGTGGTGCGGATCAACTAGGTGTTACAAAGTAATTTTGATACAAGTGTTTGTGTGTAGTGTTTGCAGTGAGCTAGAGAGCAAATGTGTTCGAATGTGTGTATGAGTTGCGTGCCTTAATCTGATCCGCCCCCATCTATTTATAGTAAAAGAAGTGTAACAAACTATCCTAATTCACCGGGATCCGACGAATATTCTCTACACGAACGTTGTAGACCTGGTCTTTCGGGTTCAACGTCTCTCACGTAACAGATATGCCCGAGTCTTGAGGAGAAGAAGTCCATCTGACCGTTAGTAACCCACAGCCTCTAACCTGCACGTTGGTTAAATCAATTAACCTCATGATATCGCCCAGGATGTTAGCAATATCCCAGTCCAGTATCCTGGTCACAAACAAACAATTAAAAGCAGGATGTTAGTCAAGAAATGTACACTTAGAAAATGACCCATAACAATTGTCCCCAAATATATCTGTTGGTATACCAATCCAACAGATATATTTTAAAAATTCTTATCTCGTAATTCAAGGCAATTAAATCGAGACGACGGTTAAGATCACATCATAACCTCCAACGCGCTTTTAACTCGATGGAGATCTACAATGCCCCTATATCTTCTCTCTTCTTGTTTGAAAAGCAGATATCTCCAATAGAGTCTTCAGGTAATCCCCTATTTTTCATTCATTTTCTGTCAATCTTTTTTCCCTTATTCGTAATGGCTTCCAGAACTCATTTCCAAACCGGTGAATCGTCCGAGACTTTCACTCAGCAGAATCTTCTCAAAAATCCCGAAAAGGAGGTCTGTGCTTTTGACAACGCAGACATTGCGGCTTTAAGAGCTTCCGGTGCTTTTCCTGATAACACGGTCTTTAGACCGTTCGATCGGTCAATTCGATCGGATGTTTCTTCTGCTGATTGGGTTTGCTTTCCAGCATATACCCTTTTTCGCTAGGTTTCCAATACCCTTTTCCCGAATTCATGATGCAATTCTTCTGGACCACCGGTATCTCTTTTGCTCAAACCATGCCAATGATCTGGAGGGTATTAATCGTGCTCAACCAAATTAAAAACCTTCACTGTCCTGACCTTTGTATCGAAGATCTACCAATTGCCTATCGCCTCCGATCTCACGGCTCTAGCTGGTTCTTGCTTTTTTCGACTTCCAACAAACCACTTATTCTTAAAGCCACCAAAAACGAAGACAGATGGCAACGCAAGTTTTTCTTTGTCAAACGAGACTCCATTGACGAGGGTGCTAACCTTCCGATGGAGTGGTTAACCACCGGTAGGACTATGAATGTTCACATGTAGCTTTAGACTGTCATCTTTTGCTAATATCCTTCTTTTTGATTCCTTTGCAGTAAATTTCAAGGAAGTAGCTCCCCCTACTGCGGAGTCAGAGAAAAGAATCAAGACGGTTTACCAATTACCTGCGAGCGACAGGAGTTTTACCACACATATCCCGAGTCCCAGTTAATACTCCTCATCTGAAATGTCTGGTAAGGAATACTTTTAAAAATAATTAGTCAACACAATATAATAACATAAAGGGTAATAATGATATAAAACTTTTCCCTTTATGCAGCACCGGCCAAGATCCCTGAAGTCTTTGATCTCGATGAGTTGGACAGTTATTCTGATCAGGTTCAGATCAAGAAGGAGCCCAGTCCCAAGGCCACAACCTCATCCAAGCCCAGCAGTTCCAAATCCATCATCATTCCCAAACCTACGTCAGCTACCAAGCCCCGAAGTTCAAGTTCCCGAAAAAGGAAAGAGCCCGATTCCCCTGTCATTTCTGACACATTCCCTTATGAGAATTACGGGTTCATTGAAGCAAGCAGGTTTATGACTTCCTTTCTCAACCAGGCTAGTATTCTTGAACCATATCCTGCAGCTTATACCATTCACATGTATTTATCAAAACCAATACCTGTTCTCTTATTTTTTGCAGGGTCTTGAGCGTTTCGTTCATCTATATCAAGAGTCCTGCGGGCTCAACAAGACGCTTGAATCCAAGTTAAAGAAGGCAGAAGTCACGATTTCTGATCAAGGCATGATTGCAGCTGCTAAATCTCGTCATTACGAGGAGAAGTTCAAAGCTTTGACTCAAGAACATCAGGCTGCTCTCAACAAAGCTACTCTTCAAGCCCAAGCTGATCTCGACGCTGCCCATGCACAACATGAACGGGATATGGTCAGCTACCGGGAAAGCCTTAAGAGTTCCGTCGTCACCTCTCTTCTCCAAGCCAGGCTGAAGATGACCCATGAAGCCAAAACACTAGGTTTTGAATGCCCTTCTTGGGACGTCGGTGCTTGGGAAACGAACCTAAAGAACCTCGGCAGCACTTCTACCAAACCAGCTGCCGAAGGATCTTCCAAAGCAGTTGAACAACCGATGCGGAGAGGGATGTTGAGGCGGATCCCAAGACGGATGCCGCTGAAATCATCGTGAACGAAGAATGTGTCGCCCCCTAAAGCTTATTCCCTTTAAATTGTTTGAACAATTTTATGTTTTATGAACAATTTTTATTTCTGCATCAAACAATTTAATAGCCGAAGGTGGATGGGTCCTGGGTTTCAGGATGAAACCTTCGGTTATCAATTAGTACTGCTTATTTTAAATAATTTCATCTTTTATTTTTCTTGCTACTGTTCTCTGTCTTTCTTAGTACAGATCTCAGCTTTGCAAAATTTTGTACAACTATCTTTTATAAATATCCTGATCAATATACTCAGTGATATACTAAATTTTTTTTGTTAAATATAACTCCAAAAAATTCAGTCATCTTTAGAGAACACTTTTAAAGAATAAAAGATAGTCCACTTTCTCAAACTCATTTTGACAACACTTGTTTGATCAAGGTTTCAATTTCAAAATAGTATTACTTCTAAATACTTTTAATCAAATATCCTGAAACGCATCCCAAAAACACATTTTACAGATATATCCTGAAGATATATCCTTTTTAGGATACTTGAATACTAACCTGGGTTATAGAATTTATGTAAAGTTTATAAAGGAAAGATCATACCAGGAACTGAGTCTAACCCTAGTATCAATCTCCAATTCCTTTTGCGACTTCTCCTACTAAGATGTCCCCAGTTCGAGACTCTTAGCTTAACTTTGATCTTTTATATATCATACAATTGCTTTCAGATGGAATGTCCCCTGTGCATAATGTCCTCAAATACTTAGAAATTTCCTGGAAATCAGTTTCAATTGTATAGATAGTTTTTTGTGTTACAGGGGTAAAACCCAAAAAATGTACTGGAGATAAATCCCTCGTATCCCGGGGGAAATCCCAAATTTTCGTGCGCTACAGGCGGGAGTGTATAAACTCCAAGACTTAGAAAGGTGAAAACCTTCAAACCTTAGAGAGTATGAAAATGCCCTTTCGTGAGAGAGGGTGATCAATCCTCATATACCTTTAGGATTCAGGATATAGCCAATAGCAACGAAATTGTCAGCCACTTTTACATGGACTGGTCCCGCCACCTTGAACAATTCCCGAATAACTTCCGCTCCAGGCGGGGTGTTTAAACCCAATTCGGAAGAAATGTGAATACCTTTAAACCTGTGAAGGAATCAGGATCCCTTGTACGTGAGAGAGGGGGCCAATCCTCTAATCTTCCGAAGTATCCTGAGTGAGTATCCTGGTGCTATATCCCGAAACATATACTGCAAAACATCCTTAAACTAAGGTGGGTGCCAGCTTGGCTAACACCCCTCCGATGCTTAAGTCAGTATTGGGTTCCAAAGTAAGAATAAATCAAATCAAACATATTTAAAAGAGATAGAATTCATACCATCCGGAGTTAGGAATTAAATTCCAAACTCACTTGAAATAAAGCTTAAGGTGTATAGCATTCCAAGATCTCGGCAGCATATCCCCCTCCATATTTTTGAGTCGGTAGGCACCTTTTCCTGATTCTGATTCAACCTCATATGGTCCTTCCCATTTCGGAGCCAGCTTTCCATCAGCAGGATTAGTAGTATTTTGAAAAGCTTTTCTTAACACCCAATCTCCAACTTTGAACCTTCTAGTTCTTATATTCTTGTTGTATGCTCTGCATATCCTTTGTTGATATGCCGCCATTCTTAGCCGTGTTGCATCTCTCGTCTCATCAATAGTATCCAGCTCCTGGCATAGGACTTCAGGATTCTACTCAGGATTCCCGAGGTTAGATCTTGCTGTGGGTACCACCATTTCTGTCGGGATCACTGCTTCTGCTCCGAATACTAAGGAAAATGGGGTTTGACCAGTTGCATTCTTTACCGTCGTTCTATCAGCCCACAAAACAAAGGGTAGTTCTTCTGCCCATCTTCCTTTCTTGGCCCCTAATCTCTTCTTCAAGTTGTTAACAATTATCTTGTTTGAGGATTCAGCTTGTCCATTTGCTTGAGGATGTACCGGGGTAGATGTAATCATTTTGATTCCCCAACTCTTGCAGAAGTCAGTAGTCTTTTTACTTATAAATTGAGATCCGTTGTCACAAATTATTTCAGCTGGTACTCCAAACCTAGTCAGGATATTCCTTTTTATGAAGGATACCACTTCCTGATCTCTAACTTGAACAAATGCTTCTGCTTCAACCCACTTGGAGAAATAATCCGTCATTGCCAACATGAAAACCTTTCCTCCTGGAGCCTTTGGGAGCTTTCCCACTATATCCATACCCCACTTCATAAATGGCCAATGGGAAACAATAGGATATAGTGGTTCAGCAGGCTGATGTAATATGTTACTATGTCTTTGACATGCATCACATCTTCGGGCATATTCTGCGGCATCTTTCCTCATCGTCGGCCAATAATATCCTGTTCTTAATACCTTTGAGAATAACGACCTTCCCCCAGTATGGTTACCACAATCCCCTTCGTGTATATCCCGAAGTACTTCTTTAGTTTTGGGATCCTCCAAGCACCTTAGATATGGTCCTGCAAGAGATTTCTTATACAAGATATTATTTATAATGGTGAATCGTGATACCTTCATCCTAAATGCCTTAGGATTTTCGTCTCTAGGGATGTGTCCTTATTTGAGATATCTTACGATTGGATCCGTCCAGGATTTAGGATCCTCCTCAGGATATTCAGCAACAGGATCCCGAATATTCACTACTTCTGTATCTTGAGGATTCGTCGCAGGATATAAGATATGCAATATTGGTATTTGGGTTCTTTCTGGTATCTTGACCGATGATCCCAGATTTGCTAGGGCATCTGCTTCAGCATTATCTTCCCTTGGTACCTGTTCAAGTGTAAAAACATCGAAATATCATGCTAAGAATTTGAGAATACCGAGGTATACGACTAACTTCTCTCCTTTAACTGCATAGGTTCCATTAAAATGATTAGTAATCAACAAGGAGTCAACATATACTTGCAAATTCTTGATATTCATATTTTTAGCCAACTCTAATCCTGCAATTAAAGCCTCATACTCTGCCTCATTATTAGTAGCAGGAAATTCACACCTAATAGCCTGGGGTAATATGTCCCCCTGTGGCGATTTTAGTAGTATACCTAAACCTACTCCTCTTACGTTAGATGCACCATCGGTATACAGTGTCCAGCATTCTAAATTTTCTCCTAGTTGCTGTACTTCTAATAAATCTACTTCGTTTTGAATATCACTACTGAAATCAACCACAAAGTCAGCTAAAGCCTGAGACTTGATGGCATCCCTAGGCTCATATACTAAATCATAAGCACTTAATTTTACTGACCATTTAGCCATCCTACCCGATATCTTTGGTTTCCTAAGCACATTTTTAACAGGATAATTGGTTCTAACATGAATCCTATGCGTCTCAAAATAATGTCTAAGTTTTGTTGATGCCATAACTAGGGCTAATATCAACTTTTCTAAATGACAATATCTAGTTTCTGCATCTAACAAACTTTTACTAACATAATAGACAGGATATTGCTGACCTTCATGGTCATTTATAAGAACGGCACTTACAGCATTCCCCGATACAGCGAGGTATAGGGATAGTGGTTCACCATTTTCAAGCTTCATCAATAGAGGTGCAGTTGAGAGATATCGCTTCAAATCCTGCAAGGCTGCCTCATGCTTTGCTTCCCATTCAAACTTCTTATTCTTCTTGAGGATATCATAGAATTCCTTGCATTTTTCCGAGGATCTTGAAATAAATCTGTTCAATGCTGCTACTCGGCCTGTTAACCATTGAACATCCTTCATATTCGAAGGTGATTTTATATCCAGGATAGCTCTAATCTGCTCCGGGCTTGCCTCTATGCCCCTTTTCGTCACCATATATCCTAGAAACTTTCCTGCTCCCACTCCGAAATAGCACTTAGCAGGATTCAGTTTCATGTTATACTGATCCAGGATATCAAATGCTCCCTTGATATCCTGGAGGTGATTCTCAGCCTTTTTAGATTTCACCACCATATCATCAATATATACCTCCATGGTGTCCCCCAGCTTATCTTTGAACATCATGTTCACCAATCTCTGGTATATTGCACCTGCATTTTTCAAACCGAAAGGCATAGCAGTATAGCAGTAAACACCTGTCGGTGTCATGAAAGCCGTATCCTCCTGATCCTAAGGCTCCATTTGAATCTGCTGAAATCCTGAGGATGCGTCCATGAATGTTAACATCTCATGCCCGGCAGTAGCATCTACAATTGCATCAATATGAGGAAGAGGAAACGGGTCTTTAGGACAAGCCTTATTCAAGTCCCATTTTTCTTCTGTACTACGACTACATTCGCTAGCCATCTTGGAAACTTGACTTCCCTGATCATCTTGGACTTCAACAATCTTTCAACTTCCTCCTGGATAATTGCATTTCGTTCAGGAGCAAACTTCCTTCTCTTTTGATGTATAGGCTTGAACGACCTGTCAATTCCAAGCTTGTGAGTAATAATGTCTTTGGATATGCCTGTCATATCCTCATGTTTCCATGCAAATGTCGACATCCTGCACTTCAAAAAGTTAGTTAATTGTTCTTCAATATCCTGAGGGATATTGGTTCCCACGAGCACCGAGATATTAGGATTATCCTGATCCAGGATAACTTTCTTCACATCCTGCTCTGAAGCCTCCAAGGTATCCCGGGCCCGCATCTTTAATTGCTATGCTGGATTAGGCTTGGTTGAGGATTTCATTGAGGATGAGTAGCATTCTTTTGCCTCCTGCTGATCACTATCAACTTTGACGACCCCCCAAGGGGTTGGAATTTTGATGCATTGGTGATAAGTCGAAGGCACAGCCTTCATGTCATGGATCCATGGCCTGCCTAGTATGATGTATAGTAGGATAAGGAGTCCATCACACAGAAGCGTTGTATCGAGTTTACCCCTTCAACATATACTGGTAACTGTATCTCTCCTACGATATTTCTAGCTTCTCCACTGAAACCAACGAGCACAGTGGACTTCGAAGTAATGTCCATCGGAGATACATTCATCCTTTTCAATGTTTCCAGCTGAATTATATTGACTGAACTACCGTTGTCCACCAATATCCTGCGTACAAAATGGTTAGCCACATATAATGTTATTACCAAAGCATCGTGGTGAGGATCCTGAACAGTATCCCTATCATCACTATCGAAAGTGATCACTTTATCAGTTGTGAGGGTAGTCATCCTGACTGGTTTGTCTCCCCTTTCAGTCTTAGCTTCCTTCGCATGTCTCTTGGCCGCCGAATACGAAGTCCCACAAATGTCAGATCCTCCCGAAATAAAGTTAATTATTTTGGCATCTGCTGGGGGTGATGCTGCTCGTTCAGGATCCTTCTCAGGATCCTGCCCGTTATTCTTCTTTCTTCCCAGCAAATCCTTCAGATACCCTTTGCTTAACAGGTAACTTATTACTTTCCTTAAAGCAATGCAATCCTCGGTCACATGTCCGAAGTCTTCATGGAAGGCACACCATTTGGATTTATCCTTCCAATCAGCTTTCTATTGGTTCTTTCGAGGCCACCTAGCTGTGTCTCCTAAACCCTGCATAGCATACATTAACTCAGGTATATTAACAGAAAAGCAGTATTCAGATAAGTCAGGATATTCTTCAGGATCCTCGTCTTCAACAGCATTCACTTTCTTATTATCATTTCTACCATATGGCTTGGAGCGATATGGTTTATACGAGGATTCTGATTTCCTGTTGGTTGATTCGTAGGTTGAGGTAGAATTCATCCTCTCTTGCATCTTTTGTCATCTTCCAAGCGGAGATATCTCAAAGCCCTGTTACGAGCTTCGTCGAGATTCCTACAAGGATTCATTACAAGATCCTGATAAAACTGAGAATCCTTTTGTAACCCCATCTTAAAAGCCTGCACAGCTGTTGCAACATCAAGATGTGAGATATCCAAGGATTCTCAGCTAAACTTGTTCACATAATCCCTCAAGGATTCCTGAGGTCCTTGAGTTATCCTGTAAAGATCACTGGTTAGTTTCTCAAAACTCCGACTGCAAGAAAATTGACTGTTAAACAAATTAACCAAATGAGCAAACGAAGTAATTGAGTGAGGAGGAACATTTAACAGCCATTTTAAGGCTGACCCTGTCAAGGTAGAACCGAATCCCTTGCATAAGCACGCTTCCTTGAGATCTGGAGGGATAGGATTGATTTACATCCTTTCCCTATACTGGGCAATATGCTCTTCAGGATCTGTAGTCCCGTCATACAGTTTCATGTTGGGAGTCTGAAATCTTTTTTGGGATTTCAGCATTACAGATAGGATATGCAAAGCGGGATATCCTGTGGCTGTCTTGAGATACTTCCGGAATTGGCTGGACCACTCCAGGTACACTGGATATCATGTCCTTTAATTTCTAAAGCTCCCTAGTAAATGTTGACGTCATACCTGCATCCTGCAAAGATCCATTGTTGTTAGTAGCAAGAATATTATTATTTGACACGTTACCGGTCTGAGGATTTTGTCCATATCCTGAATCATATCCTGAGCTCCTCACAGTTGACATCCTGACCGAGGAGGGTATCTCAGGGGTATGATTCTGAGAATGGCTTGGGACGATGTCCCCTGGTTATCCTCAGTGTAAACTGCAGAACTGAAGTTCAAGGCCCTGGGCTGTATAGGAGTGACAGTTTCTCCAGTAGGTCTACTCGAGCTAGCTTTTAAGAGTTGTATTTCTGTTAAGAGCATTTGGTTAGTTTCCTGTTGCTGCCTCATTTATTCATGCACACTTCCAAATAAAGTTAGAATTTCATCATTAGAGGCTAAAACGGGAGCAGATCCCTGAACACTCCGAGTAGGGATAATATCCTGAGGTTGTGAAGAAACTGGCATCATTGGAGGAGGTGGTGGAAGCACCGAACCGGTAGTAGCAGAAGTCGTAGCGGACATAGTGGAGGAGCTCATGTTTGATCTTGAGGCCATTGAAAACAAGTTAGAAAAAAGTTTTGACAAAAGAAAATCGAATAATGATTTTACTAAAGTTTTTAGCAAAAATAGCACCACTTGCCCCACGGTGGGCGCCAAATTGTTTTGGTCAAAAATTACCGAAGCAATTAAGTGATCAAATTAGTTAAGTGAGGTAGTGTGCTAAGAATGTGTGTTGAAAATATGCTGATTAAGTTGTTTGCAAAAACAGTTTCCAGGATACGGCTCAGGATATTGAGCTGTATCTACGATCAAACTATGAGCAAAAAGTAAAGGGGGTGACACGAGATATACGAGGAAAGCCATTGATCAATCTAGATCGCCAGCATAAAACCTCGGGAGCTGACTATCGTAGCTGCCTTGTTCTTCTATTACTTCATATATCAGGATACAGTGCAGGATGTGGTGCGGATTAACTAGGTGTTACAAAGTAATCTGGATACAAGTGTTTGTGTGTAGTGTTTGCAGTGAGCTAGAGAGAAAATGTGTTCGAATGTGTGTGTATGAGTTGCGTGCCTTAATCTGATCTACCCCCATCTATTTATAGTAAAAGAAGTGTATCAAACTATCCTAATTCACCGGGATCCGGCGAATATTCTCTACTCGAACGTTGTAGACCTGGTCTTTCAGGTTCAACGTCTCTCACGTAACAGATATGCCCGAGTCTTGAGGAGAAGAAGTCCATCTGACCGTTAGTAACCCACAGCCTCTAACCTGCACGTGGTTAATTCAATTAATCTCAGGATATCGCCCATGATGTTAGCAATATCCCAGTCCAGTATCCTGGTCACAAACAAACAATTAAAAGCAAGATATTAGTCAAGATATGTACGCTCAGAAAATGACCCATAACAATCTTCATTAGTGATAATTTTGTGCATGTCAATGGATGGACTAATACCTTTAAAGTTGGATATCGTCCATCTAATGGCCGCCTTATGAGCCTTCAACACCCGCAACAAGCCCTCTTCTTGAGCTACCTCGAAGTTGGAAGCAATGATCACCGGTAAGGTGTCATTCTCCCCAAAAAATGCATACTTCAAATGCTTTGGTAGCCCTTTCAATTCCACATTTGGTGGACACTCTAAAGATGGCTTTGTACCCGAATAATCTCCACCGGAAAATTTTCAATTTGGTGGGTCCATGGCGGTCTTCCTTCCTTAACCGCTAAAGCCTCTTGCTCCTTTTCTTCCATCCTCAATGAGCACATGTGAACCTGCAAAGAACAATCACAAACGCACAGTTCCAAAATATCTTCTTCATATTCATGCGGGTCACATCCATCAATGATATCTGCTAGAAAAAACTCATCACCACTAAAAGCATTACCACCGTTAGTAAAAAAACATTCAATCTCATTTTTCTATTACCAAATGTCTTGTCGACCGTACCATATCGACAATCAATTACGGCATGAGCGGTGTTCAAAAACGGCCGACCCAAAATAACATTTTGTTGTTGAATTGGGTCCGTGGATGAGTAGTCTAAAACAAGAAAATCAACGGGATAATAAAATTCATCAACTATCACTATAACATCCCGCACAATACCCCGAGGAAGCTTATGAGACAAATCGGCTAAAACCACCGTTGTCTCAACCCGTTTCAATGGACCAAAATCATATTGGTCATATAAACCCCCCGATAGAATACTTACTCTAGCTCCAAGATCAAGTAACACCCTCGCCGTTTGAAAATTTCCAACTTGAATATTTGATGTGCGTTGAAGTGTCGTATATTTTAGGTGTATATTTTAAGCCCTTTTTTTAACACTTATTTTAGCCAAGTTTTAAATTTATAAAACACGATATTTCACTAACACTAAACACACATATGGGCAAGTGCACCCATCGTTGAGTGTAGTATAGCGTTGGTAAGATACCGAGGTCGTCCAAGGACACAAGAGCTTTTAATACCGGTTTATCCTCAACGTCTAACCAAAATAAAAGTTTAGAAAAATGTTTTAAACTAAGAAAAATAAAAACTAACTAAAATGCTGAAAATAAAAATAAAATAAAAACAGATAGACAAGATGAATCACTTGGTTCCGACTCGTATCTAGTATAACCTTTGATTATTTCCGCACTTTTGCACATAATTAAGAGATTATCTTAGTTATTGTAGTAGGCCCCTCTTTTGAAGGTGACGTTACCCTCACCCCAGTAGTTTGAGTCAGCAGGGATACAATCCTAAAGGGGTGGATTATTGGAAGATAATGAATTAAGTTATTAATGCAGTATTGTGGTAGGCCCCGCTTTTGGCGGTGACGTTACCCTCGACTAAGTAGTCTGAGTCAGCAGGGATACAGTCCTAAATAGCCGGGTTATAGTATTAATAGTAGTTAACTTATGAGGGGATCAAAGAGTTTGGACCCCCGCCATCCAATACCGTGAAGTATTGAAGGAGGTCCTACTAAATTTGACCCAGGTCCATTGCAGGACCTCTAAACGCTGAACAATGGCAAGACCTTTACCAAACCGTTCCCTTAACCCCCTACCAGGTAGCCAACATACCTCCATATAGACCGTGGGGATATGAATGGTGAAAATCCTTTATTTTATATAGACAGTAAAATAATGCCAAGACACCACGGACAAACGATAAGGAAAGATCACCTTCAACATAAGTAACTAGTTATTAAAGTCATTAATACAAAACCAAATAAAAAGTGCAAAAGATTAGAAATAAAAAGTATTATACTAGACACTTTGTCTTCACCAAGTGATGTAAGAGACTTAGGCAAACATGGCCTTGATTGTCAAGAACTCTTACGATCAATCTTGGATCCCGAGACGACTCACACACTCTATGATGGACAATGGATGATGGTGGTGGATGATGGTGTTGTGATGGTGGTGGGTGGTGGATGAAGTGTGAGAGAGGTGGTGTGCCAAGGGATGAGTTGCAATGAAACCAAGCACTCCTATTTATAGGCTGAACAGAAGCCTGGGCACGGCCCCGTGTTCGCTGGGCACGGCCCCGTGCCCGTCTGACACTCTGTCTCTTCATTAATTGTAATTCGCAATTACAATTAATGCGCCTGCAGTACTTTCGGCACGCCCCCCGTGTCCGCTGAGCACGGCCCGTGGTGGGCAATAGAAGCTTCTATAGATTTGTCTTTTCTGCTGCTTCTTGGGCACGGCCCCGTGCTGGCTGAGCACGGGGCGTGTTCAGCCTTCTGTTTTCTCTATTTTGCTTTGGAAGGTGCCGTTGAGGGTTCGGGCAATCCACTAATGTTCCTTTTCTTGTATTTATGTTGGATTTAGCTGTCTTTTTGCTTCTTTTGTGTTTTTGAGCTCATTTAATCCTGAAAATACAAAAGGAAGACAAAAACACTCTTTTTCCAATATTAGTACTAAAAAGGGTTAGTTTTATGCCTCATTTGATGTAATTTATATGTTGCATTTTACACACATCAAATACTCCCACACTTGAACTTTTGCTTGTCCTCAAGCAAAACTCTTTAATATTTGGCTTACACTCCCAAATGGAATAGGTAGAAGAGAAGGTTTTGGACTTGTCATAGAGTGTCGGGATTTCCAAGATCTTTTTGGGGTTTTATTTTTATTTATTTACACTCCTATTCGTAATGATTTATTTAGAACTGTTCATAAAAGAAATTACTTATTTGGGCATAACATGCCTTTTTAAAATTCTATTTATATACAAGTTCACATACCTCGCGGGGAAATCACTCACACTCGGCCGAAGGTGTATTTTTAGTGAATCACTCGAGAGCGGCACGGAACTTATTCCTACCATAGGCTTGCCAAGAAATCAATCCTCCTCCTTTTTAACTTTTATACCTTTGTAGATATCAAGAGGACTTTGTGGGTTAAGGGTTGGCTAGGGTTAAAGGTAGGTGGTTGGGTTAGTGGTTAGAAAAAAGGGCTAAAAAGCGTAACAAGTGTCGGTTCTCGTATTTTTGCAACTTTTTATTTTTGATGAAGCTTTTATTCAAACAAAGTTATTTTTGATTACTTTGTTTGTTTATTTTCTTTTTGCTTCATCATTTTTTTTTTTCGAAGAACCGAACTTGTTACTAAAATAAAGGGTTAAAAATAAAAAAGGTTTTGGTGGGTGAAAGGGTTTTTGTTTTGGGTGATGAAACGAAAAGGTTTAGGCTCAAAGGGGCTAACTAGGGGGATTTTTGGGTAGGTGGTAAAAGAAAAAGAAAAAAAATGGTGTAGAAAAAAAATGTTAGTCCTAATGCCTCCATCATTTACTTACTCGGGTTTAAGTTGATAAGGACCGGGAATGTATTGTCATGGCAAGTTCTAGAGTCGTAAGAACCAAGCGGCTATTCACACAAGAAACGAAAAATGAGCATTTAGTCAAATGATATGAAATTGTGTGCTCAATAAAGGCTCAAAACTCACTTTTGTGGAAATGGGTTTTTATGTGATCAAGTATATATAATCAAATTTTAAATAAGTTTGTCATGCCTTTTCATAATTTTCTTATGTTGGTTATTTTTATCACTACGCTATCGGTTGTAAATTTGTAAAAATATAACCTTTTTGAGAGCTTGAATTTCCCGAGTTAAACCTAGACAAAAAAAAAAATTGAAATTTTTGAAAAAATTTGGGGTGATTAGCGGTTCCAATAGAGTTTTGTGTAAGGCTTGTATTTAGGACTTGCAAAATTCAAGGTTTTAGCATCCCCCCCACACTTAAATTACACATTGTCCTCAATGTGTCCCAAAAATAAATTTTTAGGTTGATTAGATGTGTAAATTAGTGTTTAAAAAGCAAAATTTTGTGTTACTGGGCACTGAACACGGCCCCGTGTTATCCGGGCACGGCCCCGTGTTCAAGTGCCAGTAACAAAATTGAAATAAGAGAAACAGAAGTCTGGACACGGGGGCGTGTTGGGTGAACACGGCCCGTGTCCAGTTACCTGTACTGGGCGTTTTCTGCAGGTGGTTCGACACGGGGCCGTGTTGGTTGGGCACGGCCCGTGTTGAACCTTCTGAAAGGGAGAAAATTGTCGGGTTGCCTCGTTCTTGTGCAGGGGATCATTTTTCTCGTTTCCCTTTTCATCCTTTACCACCATGAGTGTGTTTTATTCCTGAAAATTAAACTAACTAGAAAACATAAAAACTAATCTAAATTAAACTAAGGATAGTTCCGTGGAATGCCTCCATGGTGCGCCACGTTTATAAGGGTCCTTGGCTAGACCCAATGCCTGGTCATATGTTACCCAAGTGGGATGTATTGCATCCCATGTTACACCGTCGGAGAGCGTCATCCAAGCTTGAGTCTATGACCTTCATGTAGTTGACCGGATCTTCTTCCTCTACTCTCTTTCCACATTCAAATTTCACTTCCTCATCCCCAAACTTCAATGTTAGAGTTCCGTCATTCATATCCACCACTGCTTGAGCGGTGGCTAAGAATGGTCTCCCGAGGATGAGGGGGACCTCGGTGTCTTCCTCCATGTCTAGGATAACAAAGTCGGTTGGAAAAATGAATTTGTCGACCTTGACTAGCAAATTTTCGATGACCCCATGTGGAAACTTTACGGACCTGTCGGCGAGTTGTATGCTCATCTTTGTAGGGCTTGTTGCTCCTAGGCCGAGTCGCTTGAACATTGAGGTGGGCATGAGGTTGATGCTAGCCCCAAGATCGGCTAAAGCATTTCGGACGGGGGACTTCCCAATCGAACAAGGGATTGTGAAGCTCCCGGGGTCGATTTTCTTTTGTGGAAGTTTGTTGAGTACTAGAGCTGAGCATTCTTCGCCTAGGTTAACTAATTGCAACGATTCAATTTTCTTTTTGTGAGTGAGGAAATCCCTCATGAATTTTGCATATTTAGGCATTTGGGTTAGGACCTCAATAAAAGGAATATTAACATGCAATTGTTTTAGTAAGCTTTCGAACTTTCCGAATTGCTCATCGGTCTTTTGACGATTTAACCTACCGGGGTACGGGATTGGAGGATTCTTGGTGGGCTCCTGATTTGGTATAGAAGCCTTTTCTGGTGCAGGAGGAGTCATAGGCTGGTCAGAATGACTTCTTCCATTTGGCGGCAATGGAGCATCCTCAGGACCCACGGTTCGATTTCGTAATGTGATGAGATGGACTTGTGCCTTTGGGTTTGGTTCGGTATTACTGGGTAATGCGCCTTGTGGTCTCTCGGAGAAATTTTGAGCTAGTTGATTTAATTGTTTTTCAACGTTTTGAATACTAGCTTGTTGGTTTCTGAAATTCGATTCCATTTGTTGGAATCGATCCGAGTTCTTCTTTTCAGTGTCAGAGATGAGGCGAGATATGGTATCTTCAAGCCTTTCTCTTCCACCTTGTTGTTGAGGAAAATTTTGTGGTTGTTGAAAATTAGTTCGTTGGTTTTGTTGGTTACTACTATTTCCGGGATCTCTCCAACCAAGATTTGGGTGGTTACGCCATCCTTGGTTGTAGGTACCCGTTGGAGGACCCGACGGCCTAGGTCTATTATCCATGTAGTTTACCGTTTCAGTTTGTTCATCTAAATCTTTCATACAACTCCAATTTTCATGTGACCCACCACACCCTTCACAAGCCATAACCGAGGCCGTTTTTGTCATTTCAAGCCTTTTGATTTTTGAAGAGAGGGCCTCGATTTGGGCTTGTAAAGAAGTGCTTTCATCAACCTTATGGGCGCCCGGGGCAATAGATTTATTACCTCGGGGAGTGTGCCATTGAAAATTGGTTTGGGCAATTTCCTCAATTTGGTTATATATTTCATTTGGGCGACGATTACCTAAGAGTCCCCCGGAGCTTGAATCAAGTGTTTGTCTTGTGTGTGGCAACAATCCATTATAGAAAGTGGATACTTGTTGCCATATCGCTAGACCATGGTGAGGACACTTTCTTAGAAGCTCCTTGAACCTTTCCCAAGTTTCATATAAGGATTCCCCATCCTCTTGTGAGTATGTATTAATTTCTGTCATTAATTTAGCCGTTTTAGCAGGAGGGAAATACTTATATAAAAACTTTTGGGCGAGTTCATCCCAGGTGGTTACCGACCCAGCTGGGAGGGTATTAAGCCAAGCCTTAGCTCGGTCTTTTAATGAAAAAGGAAACATTCGAAGGCGGATGGCGTCATTTGATGCTCCATTGATCCGGAAGGTATCACATATTTCTAAGAAGTTAGTAATATGTAGATGGGGATCCTCGTCCGCAAGCCCGTGGAAGGTTGCGGAGTTTTGGAGCATTTGTATCAAATGCGGCCGAAGTTCGAAGTTGTTGGCTTCGACATTCGGGGCATTGATAGCGGCGCCAAGATTGCCTACGGTAGGCCGTAGGTAATCCATGAGGGTACGTTGGTCCGCCATTGGAAGTGGGTCCCCCGAAACTTTCTCTTGATTTTTAGCTTTTAGCCTTTTTCTGAGAAAGCGCTCGGGTTCTTCTAGGGGTTCTTTTATGTCTCTACTAGAACTGGAGCTCATGCACTACGTAGGAGGTTCGAATGTGGCGCCTGGGTTCCAAATCCTGCAATAAAAACAGAAAAGAACGCTGGTCAGAATGTTCACCACGGCCCCGTGCTCAATGAACACGGCCCGTGTTCAGAGTTGTAGTAATTGATTTCTGGATCCCTGTTACTGGGAGTTGGACACGACCCCGTGTTGCACCGACACGACCCCGTGTTCAGCTCTCTGTAACTCAGAAAACAAAAATTGCCAGTGATGGTTGCTGGGCACGGCCCGTGTCTGACCGGGCACGGCCCGTGCTGAGCTCTGCAGAAGCTGAAAAACTAAGAAAATCCTAAAAAAAAAAATAAAAAAGAAAAAATAAAAGATGATTAGGCCGTTGATTCCTAACTTTCTTAAAATCCTTGTGTCCCCGGCAACGGCGCCAAAAACTTGATGTGCGTTGAAGTGTCGTATATTTTAGGTGTATATTTTAAGCCCTTTTTTTAACACTTATTTTAGCCAAGTTTTAAATTTATAAAACACGATATTTCACTAACACTAAACACACATATGGGCAAGTGCACCCATCGTTGAGTGTAGTATAGCGTTGGTAAGATACCGAGGTCGTCCAAGGACACAAGAGCTTTTAATACCGGTTTATCCTCAACGTCTAACCAAAATAAAAGTTTAGAAAAATGTTTTAAACTAAGAAAAATAAAAACTAACTAAAATGCTGAAAATAAAAATAAAATAAAAACAGATAGACAAGATGAATCACTTGGTTCCGACTCGTATCTAGTATAACCTTTGATTATTTCCGCACTTTTGCACATAATTAAGAGATTATCTTAGTTATTGTAGTAGGCCCCTCTTTTGAAGGTGACGTTACCCTCACCCCAGTAGTTTGAGTCAGCAGGGATACAATCCTAAAGGGGTGGATTATTGGAAGATAATGAATTAAGTTATTAATGCAGTATTGTGGTAGGCCCCGCTTTTGGCGGTGACGTTACCCTCGACTAAGTAGTCCGAGTCAGCAGGGATACAGTCCTAAATAGCCGGGTTATAGTATTAATAGTAGTTAACTTATGAGGGGATCAAAGAGTTTGGACCCCCGCCATCCAATACCGTGAAGTATTGAAGGAGGTCCTACTAAATTTGACCCAGGTCCATTGCAGGACCTCTAAACGCTGAACAATGGCAAGACCTTTACCAAACCGTTCCCTTAACCCCCTACCAGGTAGCCAACATACCTCCATATAGACCGTGGAGATATGAATGGTGAAAATCCTTTATTTTATATAGACAGTAAAATAATGCCAAGACACCACGGACAAACGATAAGGAAAGATCACCTTCAACATAAGTAACTAGTTATTAAAGTCATTAATACAAAACCAAATAAAAAGTGCAAAAGATTAGAAATAAAAAGTATTATACTAGACACTTTGTCTTCACCAAGTGATGTAAGAGACTTAGGCAAACATGGCCTTGATTGTCAAGAACTCTTACGATCAATCTTGGATCCCGAGACGACTCACACACTCTATGATGGACAATGGATGATGGTGGTGGATGATGGTGTTGTGATGGTGGTGGGTGGTGGATGAAGTGTGAGAGAGGTGGTGTGCCAAGGGATGAGTTGCAATGAAACCAAGCACTCCTATTTATAGGCTGAACAGAAGCCTGGGCACGGCCCCGTGTTCGCTGGGCACGGCCCCGTGCCCGTCTGACACTCTCTCTCTTCATTAATTGTAATTCGCAATTACAATTAATGCGCCTGCAGTACTTTCGGCACGCCCCCCGTGTCCGCTGAGCACGGCCCGTGGTGGGCAATAGAAGCTTCTATAGATTTGTCTTTTCTGCTGCTTCTTGGGCACGGCCCCGTGCTGGCTGAGCACGGGGCGTGTTCAGCCTTCTGTTTTCTCTATTTTGCTTTGGAAGGTGCCGTTGAGGGTTCGGGCAATCCACTAATGTTCCTTTTCTTGTATTTATGTTGGATTTAGCTGTCTTTTTGCTTCTTTTGTGTTTTTGAGCTCATTTAATCCTGAAAATACAAAAGGAAGACAAAAACACTCTTTTTCCAATATTAGTACTAAAAAAGGGTTAGTTTTATGCCTCATTTGATGTAATTTATATGTTGCATTTTACACACATCAATATTAATAAGAGGCGTTCCCGGATCTTGTAGCTTAGGAAGAAGATCTCCTTTCAAAACCGCACTTACCCGCTCGGTCAAATCAACCTGTGTAGGAACTTTTTGTTGCCTCTTTTGGGTACACAATTCTTTTAAAAATTTTGCATACGCGGGTAGTTGTTTAATTGCTTCAAGTAATGGAAGATTAATTTTTACCTGCTTAAACACCTCCCACATTTCTTCTTTTTGAGGACCCCGTTTTGAAATGAAATTCTTTTTACCCCGATTTAATAAAGCCGAGGGAAATGGTACTTGACTTGATCCCCCCTTCCTCATTTTTATCTTTTATTTCTTCATTATTTATGGGTTTTTCAAAATTGGGTTTTTTAGAAGAAATTTTAGATGTTTCATTTTCATCCTCAGTTTCTTGACCCGTTATGTCCTCAACCACCCCATCAACCAAATCCGGTGAAGAATTGGTTTTGTACTATTTCCCACTTCTCAAAACACTCACATGATTAATATTAATATTATTACCATGAGATGAAATATGTGAAGGGTTTACCTTAGTGTCGCTTGGTAATTGACCTTTACCTTTTTTCAAGTCCGCCACTTTGGTTGCGAGTTGACCCATTTTGGTGGTCAAAGATCGAATTGCCTTATCACGGATTTCATCCTTTTGAATGCGAGCATCATCCATTTGGTTCCTCTTTTGCATCTCCGTTTGCATCTCCTTCAACATGTCCATCACTTCGTTTCCACCCGGAGACCCCCCCATGCTCTTGACCCGTTTGATATTGTCTTTGATACCCTTGGTTGTTCCCACCTCGATACCCACCTTGATTATTGAACGGTTGGTGTGGCACAAAGTTACCTTGACTTCCTTGAAAATTTGGGTTAGCTTGGTTTGAGGGATTCCCATATTGAAAATTTGGGTGGTTTCGTAATCCGGGGTGGTAAGTATTTGAATTCATGTTGTAATTTCTACCACCCCCACCTTGCCCTTGTAATGCATTCACCTCCTCATATTGCCCTTCCATGGCAATTTTCAGCCCCATGCCCCAATTCATTGCAAAGTGCACAAACATCATAGATTTGATTACTTGTTTGTACATTTACATCTTCCGCCGCATGCACTTGGGTTCTAGTAATGATCGGTCGTGCTCTCCTTGACGATTGAGCTTCCTCTTTGATGTGACCACCATTTGTTCCAAAAACATCCAATCATCTTGCTCATAATTGGTACCGAATGTACCATTTGTAATAGACATCAAATCACGAGCATCTTCGGAACATAACCCCTCATGAAATGTATTCAACAATTCCCATAGCTCTATCCCATGATGAGGGCAATTCTTTATCATCATATTAAACCTCTCGAATGCCTCATGAAACATTTCACTCGATTGTTGTTGGAAACTTCTCAAGCTTCTCCTCGCATCATTCTTCTTTTTGGCGGTAAAGAATTCCCCCGAAAAGATTTGTTGCATTTCTGCCCATGTATAAATAGATGCCGAAGGTAAGGTGTAAAACCATTTTTTCGCCTTGTCTTCTAAGGAAAACTGAAAAAGCATCAATTTAACATCATCGGATGAAAACCCTTGACCGCCAATAGTGTTACAAATAGAGTCATATGACTCCAAATGAAAATAAGGCTCCTCCGTTTCTAGACCCTTATACTTTGGCAAACTTTGTAACGAATTCGTTCGAACCTCAAAAGTCCTTCCTTGATCATTTTGAGGAATAACTATTGGTGATGGATTTTGAGTGATCACCGGTCTAAAATGCGCTTCTATGACTCTCATGGGCTCTCGAATATGTCTTCGTGGTACACCCAATCGAACTCTTGGGCGTACGGGACCCATTGGTTTTTGAGCTTGCATTCGTGGAGGCCCAAATTATTGTAAAGGTGGCTGAAATCTTGGCCCCATATGTTGTTGATGAACTGGCCTTTGAAATAAATTGGGTGGTGGTATTTGTTGCGGTATGATTTGTTGAACCATTTGTTGAGGAATTCTACCAACACTTTGCATCCTTTGGTTTTGACCTTGAACATAAGTATACTCTCCTTGCTCCCCATCTCCTCCATACATATACCCTTCTTCATCATATCCCCCAAATTCGTCGTCATACCCATTATCAAACCCATCTTGTCTTGCACCCGAAGTGTGTTGAAACTGTGGTTGTCCTTAGCTCTTTCATTTCTGTTGGTCATTCTACACCCACTGGATGACGAGGAAGTTTGAAAGAGGCTCAGGTTTGTTAGTGTAAATATGTAGTTTAGTAAGTTAAGTTAGTGTGTTTTTAAAGTAATTATCGTATCCGCTTAAAATTGTGTTCGAGACAAGTGTGGGGAAATTCTTACGAATTTCTCTAACATAGTGTTGAGGAGAACACGGGTTTTTAAAGGGGGGTAGGGTATATTTTCACGTTTTTGAAAAAAAAAACAAAAAACAAAAACATTAAAAATTTTGTAAAGTAAAAAATGGCCAAGCCAAAATGCCCAGTTAGGGTCGTAACCTACGGTCCTGGCCGTAGGCTACGGCCATGAGTGATCCTTAAAAAACCTACGGCACAATTAAACTGCCTTACGGTAGAATTTGAGCATCAGATCTACCGTAACCTACGGCAAGTGCCGTAGGCTACGGCTCGCAGTAGATCACAAGGGGGAGCTGGGCAGTCCAAGTGTCGGCGATTATATATATAAAAAAAATATAAATAAAACTTAGTAATTAATAATAATAATAATCATAAATAATTGTAAGTAACCCCTACCACTCCTTTTTCTCTGCATTCTCCCCATCCACACACGTTCCTTCATCTCCTTCAACCTCTAGAACCCTAATCTTCCATAACCTTCAAATCTCCATAACTTCTTCATAACTTGGCCAAATCCAGTATTTTTGAGTCAATCTTGGCTAAAATTTCACAAGGAACTCGGATTTGTGGTTGCATTTTGAAGATTCCATTGTTTAGGTGTTCGATTTTGGACATTAAGGTCCGAAAATTATGGATTTTGTGAAGAGTTTCTTGTGTGTCTTGCATCACTAACTTGAGGTATGTATTTTCTCATTATTTTTGTTGGTGCATTATGGATTGAAGGTTATTGATTGTTCTTATTCTTATACACACTTGCATGAACTTGTTTGATGATGTGATTGTTGTTAGTTGTTAAGACTATGGGTATAGATGTAGAAGATGTCTAGATTGAAAACTTTTGGGAAACCTTTATATTGTAGGGATATCATGCCCAAATTTTGTATGAAAAGATACAATTTTTGTGTCCCTACATCTACATCCATAGTACAAAGCAAGTGTGGGGAAGGTGTTGAATATGAACTTATGGTTTTTGTGTGTTGTTTGTGATGTGTGTAGTAGATGGTAAAGACTAAAGGCAAAGCGGGAGCAAGTTCTTCGAGTCAACTTGAAGCAGAAGCGTAACAAAAGAAGAGGAGATTGATTTGGGTGGGTGACCCGAACTCGGAAGAAGATGCTCCACCGAGGGGCCCGAAACCGGATTGGACATCCGGGTCCTTACTCGATCAACCTGTGGAGTGGCAAACGGATTTATTCCATGAGAAAATGAACAGGTTACAACAACGCAATGAGGCGTTTATTTGCGAAAAGGAAATCCACAAAGTTGACTTTGGGCCTTTCGGGATCACGGATAAATTCAAAGCTTTAGGTTGGGAAGTGGCTTTGAAATGCTATGATAACAAGGTGAAAATTTTGTATGATCGAGAGATACAAGAGTGGATGGCCACTCTCACATGCCCTCCATTCAATGCCCCGTCAAAGATGAAGCTTATCGCGATAGTTAATGGGGTGTCAGTTGAAATGTCTTATGATTCTCAACGTCGAATTGCAAAATTCGATAGCAAGCCGTCAAATCAATACATCTTCCCACGGCTAGAGGATCTATACTTTAACCCCCAATATCAACCACAATGGCAACATATGCTTGACTATCTCTTTGTTCCAGGTACCACACATGGAAGCTATTGAGAAGGAATTTAAGAATCGAGGCAATATAGAAGTTGGTGTTGTGTACGCAGAATGTTATCCCAAGGCGGGTTAACAAAGTGGAGGTTAGGTTCGCAGAGGTACCGGTTCTCTATATGTTGATGCATGGGTCGCCACTTGTCCCATTTCGGTTTTTGGTATTGAATAACATTTGGACTGGGTGAAATAGTGGAGAAAGGAAGATTGTTCCCCAATGTAGGTTAATCACTGCGTTGATGAAGTTATATGGGGCAATTGGAGCTGAAGATAAAGGATCGTACAAAAAGTTCAAACCATTTGACATTAAACACTTGGGACCGGGATGGGAGTATAAGGAGTCGGAGAGGTATCATAAATTGAAAAGTGATGGAAGAAGGTGGAGGGCATTGAAAGCGGATGCTCGTCCACTACAACCGGGTGAGGCCGATGAGCCTGAGACTAGCCATGAGGAAGTGAGTGGTGATGATGATTATCGTGAGGATACATTTATAGTTGATGTTTAGATGGGGGGTTCCGGCCCAACTAGTGGTGTTCATAGAGCGGGGGCACATTCGGGTTATATCGAGAGTTCATTTGATTATGCACAGCAGCCATATGATCTATACTAGGCTCATACAGGAAATATGGAACAAGTGATTGAACAAAGGCGACCTCCTACATTCGGCGATTGGTCCGAGCCAAATCAAATGTTGTTTGATTAACAAACATACATGGGGGCTAGTATGGAAAGGGCTCTTAAGCAGAGTTATGACAGACAAGAGCAATGGAATCGATCCCATATGTATGTCCATTAAGAGGAAATGAATAATCGCTATTTCGATGATCGCCAGAGACGTATGCATGATGCATGGCATGCAGGCCAGCTGGTTATAGCAGGCCCACCGATTATGGATTACTCCACATTACCACCATAAGATGGTAGTGTGACATACCCCACCCCACCATTGCACCATTCATAGTGGGTGGATCCACATACGAGCATGAGTACTCAACAAGCAAGCCAAGAAGGTGATCAGGGCGAAAGCAGTAGCGGCGCGTTTGGATTTGGAGAATTCTCGGAGATGATGACGTCTATCTTCGGGCCACCGCAGCCGAGATATTCTTGATCAGGTCGTGTCTCATCTCATCCTGTACATTTGTGTATATTATGATGTTTTTTGTTTTTGGTTAGGAGGTTGGGTGGTGTTTATGTGTTTGATGTGTCTTATGGGATATGCTAGTTGGTTGTGTTTTTAGTTAAAAAAAAAGAGAAATTTGTGGTTTGAGAAATTAAGCGAAAAGTCGATGTTCTTGTTGAAAGCGAACTTCCTTTCAAAACCATACATTGGGGACAATGTATCCCAAGTGTGGGGATGAGAGTAAATTTTTTTTGCGGATTTTGAAATTTTTTTTTAAAACCAAGCGAAAAATTGTTGAATTTTGAAAACTTGACATTGTTCTGCATGACACACCGACAACCCTTCTTGTCATTTCTTGGTGAGTTCTTGGGCCACACACACATGATTATTAGAGATTATTTCTTTGGTTTGAGTGGCGGTGTGTGATTTGTGTTAATAGAACTTGTGTATGAATGCTTGTCGAAGCCTAGGATTAGCATGCTTGTGGAAATGATAAGGGCTTTTAGGTAGCTTCGTCTGGATGTGTGAGAGTGTGGGAATGGGGGGTTGGACCTCATACGATATACATATGAGCTTGGTATTGTGAGGGGTGGGGGTTTGGTCTTTAGTAAGCCATGTTTGAACCTAATGTTGTTCGATTGTGACCCGAGCCTATCTCTTACAAAATTCTACCTATTGAGACGACCCGGTCTAGGATCTTTACTATGTAGTACTTGATGTTTATGTGTATATATTGTTTAATTTGTATGAAAAGAAAAAAAAAAGAGAAAACTGAGAAAAATACAAAAAGAAAGAAATAGTTGCAAGAGTAGTTGAAAGAAAAGAAAAAGAAGAAAAATAAAGATGATGATGTTGTGTAAATAGTTGATGGTTGTTTTGGTTAGTAGTAGCAATAAAACAAGGTCGAATCAATGAGCTACTTGCATATTTATTCCACCATTTTTCCTACCTTTGCACATAGCCCCTTTACAACCCGTATGTCCTTTTGATTCATAAGCATGTTAAGTATTTTGTAGGCGGAGATTTGATTTTTATACATGCTTATTATCGCACAATCACACACTTGCATTGAGTGTTCTAGCACAAGTTGCTAGTATTCTTTGTCACCGAGAGGAGAATATTGTGAGGGGTGTGTCTTGTGGTGTGATGATAGGTTAGTAAAGGGACAACATATTCTAGCTTGGTTTACATTTTGATCGCTTGTAAGTTGGAAATGGTTTTTGAACGGGTTGCTTGGGACAAGCAACGGGTAAGTGTGGGGATGTGACGGGTGGTCCGTAGGACAACCCTTGAAAGGTCTAACTATACGCATATTACATGCTTAATTGGTTAATTGTTGGATCTTGGTAACTACGGTGCATTTGTATTTGTAGGTGATGAAGAGCATAGAGAATGGACTTATGATGCTTGGATAGGAAATTAGAACTTGCAGAAATGAATGGAAGCATGAAAGAATTCACAAGGAAACAAAGCAAGAAAGTCCAGGCATCACCGTAGCCTACGGCTAGGGCCGTAGGTTACGGCTAGGGCCGTAGGTTACGGCCTCCATCTTTGCACAATTCTCCGCCGTAGTCCAGTTGAGAGGGGGTGTAGGCTTTTTCTGAGCGTCGTAGCCTACGGCTGGTGCCGTAGGTTACGTTGCCATGTTGACTGCCTTTGACCATGTACCGCCGTAAGCTACGGTGGTTGGCGTAGCTTACGGCGCCATATGATTCCAAATCCGTAACTGCCCAATTTAATGAGGATTTTATGGTGTCTTTTGGTGGTTAATCATTCTATTTCGGTTACCATTGTTCTAGAGATGAATTGTGGAGTGTTCTTGGTGCTTGAAGACAATTGCAATCATTTGCTTTATGTTTTTAATTTGTATGAACATTAAAACTTGTGTGATGATGATGATTCAAGCCATGAGTGGCTAAACTCTTTGTGATCATCCTAGATTGAAGGTTCGCTTTAGACATTTCATGTTTTGATTTTAATTTCTACAATAATAGACTAGCTTTATGGTTTGTTTATTATGGTGTGTTGATATTTGTTTGTAAGTGGTTAATTGATACTTTGATCATAGTTGAAACCATACGTTCTTGGTGTCATTGGCAATCGAGATATCATGGGAGGTATTAGGATTGGATATTGATTGATTGGTCATCGGGTAACAACCTCGCGTTCTAGGAATCCGAGTACTTCGTTCCCTTTTATCACAAACAAGTAGTTACGCATGAGCCACGTCTATGTGATTCTTTCTAGTTTGATTAAAACATGAATGTCAATTGAAACCGAAAATCTAGGTTGGTCATTTGTCTCTAGATTGTTTAAAATCCAATTCTCATATTACAATTTAATAGTAATCGTAGTTTTAAAATCAAACAAACAACTCAACTCTTGAACTTACTTTTCTTGCATTTAGTTTAATTTAGTTAACTTAGACACATATTCAGATAACACATATTCCACAAACTCCCTATGTTCGATACCCACTTACCGCTAGCTAATTAGTTGTATTTGGATTAAATTTGATTAAGACTTCGACCTCACGTTAAATTTTGAATAACACCGACTACATGAGCTCCTTACCGCTTAGCACCAACAGAAATGAAAGAGCTAAGGACCCAACTGGATTATTTACTAGAAAAGGGTTTTCTACAACCCAGCTCGTCACCTTGGGGAGCACCCATACTATTTGTAAAGAAGAAGGGTGGTTCAATGCGTCTGTGCATTGATTACCGTGAGCTAAACAAGGTAACAATCAAGAACCGTTATCCATTGCCTAGGATCGATGACTTGTTTGATCAACTCTGTCACACCCCCAAAATCCACCATGCGGAGTATCACCGCTTGGAGGCGTGACATGACCAGGATCAAGCCACCAATCATATTGAACAATGTATTTAAGATGGATAAAATCCAACCACACAATATAATTGGTGATCAAAAGCTAGTTAACCAGGTTTGAATTAAACAGCGGAAGCATTAAAGGTAAAAGCCCAAAACATAAGTAATAAGTTCTTAAGTTTAAATGTTTAATCATGGGACTCGACAATCCATGTCCCACAACGACCACGCCTCCCTGTGCAAGCTCCATAGATACCTAACGACCTGCAAGGCATGTAACATAGGAGTCAACAACAAAGTTGAGTGAGTTCACAGTTGGGTGTTCGTTTTAAGTTGTTTAAAAAACATGGTTTTCGTTTAGTTGGCTTACTTGTCGTGGGGGTTACCCCATAGTTGAAAATATGATTAACCAATTCCTTCTTTCCCAAAACATGACCCGTGGGGGATTCCCCATATGAACCACTAGACCGTTACCATATAGACTACTGACGAAAGTAAGTTGTGCCCTACGTCAATGTCTATCATCATTGACAGTTTGCCACGATCCATTAGTACATGCCCGTTCGAACGACACGGTGTGAGGTTTGTCAAACCTAATAGCGCTATTAACTAATGACCCGCTCGCCATCGGCCACGGCGATTAAGTCGATATAAAATGAGGGACTTAGGTGATAGAGTTTTGGCTAGTAGTTTAAGGTTGTTGTCCTACCCAAGGAGGACGAACGTACGCATTCTACCCAAGGAGAATACGCAGGATTAATATTGGCATCCTACCTATGGAGGATGGCGGTACATATCCTACCCAAGGAGGATATGTAGGTTCCATTTTAGTTTCTTAACCCATTCCCAAACCACCGGGAATCCCATGCCTTGTAGAAAGTGTGAACTCACCTTTGGTTGCTCGGTTTAACTCTATAAAATAGCTAACAATCAGTGTTGGTCAATCACGTCCTAGTATGATTACCACTTAGTTTATTAGTGACTTCAAATAAGCACGAAGTTCCTACACACATCTACCACATAACATGTACTCACTTTAATAGTTCACGCCCATATAAACATTCCACTTATAGCTACTCAAGAGGAAGCATACGATATTGCACATAACACTTTCATTGACATATAACACGTTAGATCATTATCGGGTAACATAACCAACATTTAGACATGCAAATCACTAGTTATATTGTTTCAGCTTGAACATCCAAAACTGGACTGTTTTCTAGTATTTTAATAAAATAGTTAACTTACTCCAAAAATTACCAAACTTTTACAGAATGTTTTAAATAATACAGCTATTACTGTATAAAAATATCGGGATCCAATTCATTACCAATATTTTATAAAAAAAATCATTTACCGGACTGCAATCAGATTCATCACTTTCTGACTGCAGTCCACGGAATAATTCATTTAAAATTCATCGTAAGTCCGATTTATGAAATTCTAGTTGGAGAATTACAAAGAGATCAGTGGTCATCTACAGTACAAATTTCATGAGCTAATTCTACACAATTTTCAAGTTATGACAAAAAACATAACACAGATTTTCAGCATTAAAAAGCAGCTTTTGCTGCTGTGAAAAACGACCCCTTTAAAAATAGCAAACGAAGTCCAAAAATTATGATTCCAGTGCCATTAGAACCGTATTTCGAAATAACATGTTATAGACTCAAGAAAATAAATTTTTCGTTAAGTTACGACCTGGTTACAGCCGACTGAAGGCGGCTGTAACAGTTTGACAGCTTCCTGTTTTCAGCTTATAGCGCCCTAACGCAAGTTCTATTTGTTCCGTTAATATGTTTAGTGATCAACAACGACATTTAACGTCACTTGCAGCAGGTTATTGTTTATTTAATACAGATTTATCATGTCAAGTACCATCGTTCATAACAGATTTCTAGAGTACAAGTTTTCATCAAGTAACCATCATCAACATAAACAAGACAACATCATACTTGCATTATTTCATCCTATTATATCTTTTAACCATTAAAGTACAAGTAAACAAGGTTAATCAAGAACTTACAACTAGCTTTAAGCTAGGGAAGATCTCTAGTGAAAAGATGATGAAAAGGGTGTGAGAAAGCAAGTAATGAAGTTCCTTCAAGTTCTTCAAGTTTCCACCTTCACAAGGCACATTCTAGTACTTGAATAAGATTGAGAATGGATGGATATGGTTGAGTTAAGGTGGTGGTGGTGGCGGTTATAGTGAGCCGAGAGGAAGAGAGGAGAGTGTGAGGGATTTAGGGTGAAGTTGGGAAGGTGAAATGATGTTGTGAAATCTTGGACCATACTTATAAATCTCACCTCCAAATATTATGTTCACCATATCAAGTAAGATCAAGTAAAATATTAGATAAAATCTTGGAAGGCATGGTGTGAAGTATGGTGGTGATGGTGGCGGCCTAGGCTAGGGGGAGGGTGTCTAGATGTAATTTTGTAACTAGTTGGTAAATGTAAGTTAGATTCCAAGTATATGGTTACATATGTTAGTTAGTTGATATCTAGTGGGTGTTATGGTGTACGGGGATCATAACTAGCCAAGAAATAATAAAACAGTGTTTCTAGTAAAATTTTGGTGTTCCGGGAAATGTCTGGTTGTTCGGTTAGATATCGGTTCGTTAAAGTGCTACGTTGTTCCGTTTAGTGTCTTTTATGTATCTTTTTATAACACTTTTAATTCCTAACATTTAGGAAAACATTCATGACCATTTTGTCAATTTTCTGTACAAGAATAGTATGTTTACAAGCACATGTAAGTATGACGCAGTAATCAGAAAGCAGTTAAGTAATTCAGCACAGTCATCAAGCACCTTAATTAACATTAACTAATCGTACGGGTACATGTAGTTATGAGGGTTGTCACATTCTCCCCTTGTTAAGAAAATTTCGTCCCAAAATTTAGCACGTGGTTACTGAGGAAGCTAGTTAAGTTGTGTGGTTTCCTAGTTTTCCTGGGGTGTCACATCATCCCCCCGTTGGTTTGGAATTTCGTCCCGAAATTCTGCAGTAGCTTCAGCCTCAGTAGTGGTTGCACTTTTCTTAAACAACTGGGGATACTTGTGTTTCATTTGGTCTTCTCGTTCCCATGTATACTCTGGGCCACGACGGGAGTTCCAACGAACTCGAACAAGGGGTATTCTGGTACGCTTGAGAATCTTAACGTCTTAGTCTGTGATTTCAATTTGTTCCTTGACGAATCACAACTTGTCGTCGATTGTGAGCTCCTTTAAGGGAACTATGAGGGTCTCATCTGACAGACACTTTTTTCAGATTTGACACGTGGATTACGTTGTGAACTCCGCTGAGTTCTTCAGGTAGATTCAACTTGTAAGCGACTTTGCCAATTTTCTCAATGGTTTCGAATGGTCCGACATAACGCGGGTTGAGTTTGCCTCGTTTTCCAAAACGAACTACACCTTTCCAAGGTGAGACTTTAAGTAGCACTCGATCCCCAACCTGGAACTCGAGTGGTTTCCTTCGCTTATCAGCATAGCTTTTCTGACGGTCACGAGCTGCCGCCATTCATTGTCGTATCTGAGCAATCTTCTCAGTCGTGTCTATCACAAGTTCTGGGCCTGTGATTTGACTGTCACCAACTTCTGCCCAACAAAGAGGTGATCGGCATTTACGTTCGTACAATGCCTCAAATGGAGCAGCCTGGATACTGGTGTGGTAACTGTTGTTATACGAAAACTCCACTAACGGGAGGAGTTTTTCCCAGCCATTACCGAAGTCGATTACACATGCCCTAAGCATGTCTTCAAGGGTTTGGATGGTGCGTTCAGATTGCCCAACCGTCTGTGGATGATATGCCGTGCTCATGTCTAGTCGAGAGCCAAAGGACTTGTGCATAGCTTGCCACAACTCAGATGTAAAGCGTGAATCACGATCAGAAATGATGGAGGTTGGCACTCCGTGCCTTGATACTACTTCCTTTAGGTAGACGTCTGCTAGAGTAGAAAACTTATCAGTTTCCTTGATAGCCAAGAAATGTGCAGACTTAGTCAATCGATCCACTATCACCCAAATAGTGTCATTTCCGCGTTGAGATCTAGGCAGGCCAGTAACGAAATCCATGGAAATTTGCTCCCATTTCCATGTTGGGATCTCTGGTTATTGAAGTAGGCCTGATGGTTTCTGATATTCAATCTTGACTCTCGCACAAGTCAAACATTTACTAATGTAGGTTGCTATGTTGGCTTTCATGCTAGGCCACCAGTATGTAGTCTTTAAGTCATGGTACATCTTATCCAAACCAAGATGTACTGAGTAACGAGACTTGTGCGCTTCATCCATCACAAGTTCGCGTAAGTTTCCGTAAAGTGGCACCCAGATGCGCCCTGCTACATAGTAGGCGCCGCCTTCCTTTTGTTCTAACTGCTTCCTCGATCCTCGTAAGGACTCAACCCTGATATTCTCTTCTTTCAATGCTTCAACCTGAGCACCTCGTATCTGGGCAGGAATACTAGATTGGATGGTAAGTTGTAACGCTCGCACACGTTTAGGTGTAGTATCCTTTCGACTGAGGGCGTCGGCCACAACATTGGCTTTGCTCGGATGGTACTTGATCGCACATTCGTAATCATTCAAGAGCTCGACCCATCGACGTTGTCGCATGTTTAACTCCTTTTGCTTGAAGATATGCTCGAGACTCTTGTGATCGGTGTAAATGGTGCACTTGGTACCGTACAGGTAATGTCTCCATATCTTAAGTGCGAAAACAACTGCTCCGAATTCCAAGTCATGCATAGTGTAGTTCCTTTCATGAACTTTAAGTTGGCACGATACGTAGGCAATGACCTTGCCACGTTGCATCAACACGCAACCAAGTCCTTGGATGGAAGCGTCGTAATAAACCACAAAATCATATGTGCCTTCAGGCAATGAGAGGATAGGCGCCCTACAAAGTCTATCTTTTAAGTGCTGAAAAGCAGATTCCTGTGCATCACCCCAACGATAGGTGACACCCTTCTGAGTTAGCAAGGTGAGAGGTTGCGCAATCTTGGATAAATCCTTGATAAACCTTCTGTAATATCCTGCCAAACCCAAGAATTGGCGGATTTCTGTTGGTGTACGGGGTGCATGCCAGTTCTTGATCGAGTCAACCTTGGATGGATCAACATGAATCCATCCTTGTTTACCACGTGGCCTAGAAAGTGGACTTCGCGAAGCCAGAAGTCACATTTCGAAAATTTGGCATACAACTGCTCTGTTCGAAGAAGTTCCAAAATAAGCCTCAGGTGTCACTCATGTTCTTCCTGACTCTTTGAATAGATCAGGATGTCGTCGATGAAAACTATGAAAACTTATCCAGGTAAGGTTTGCACACTCGGTTCATGAGATCCATGAAGACCGCAGATGCATTCGTCAATCCGAAAGGCATGACCAGAAACTCGTAATGCCCATAACGAGTCCTGAATGGTGTTTTAGAGATATCCTCGTCTCGGACTCTCAGTTGATGGTAACCTGACCTCTGGTCAATCTTAGAGTAGAAGCTCGACCCTTGTAGCTGGTCGAATAAGTCATCGATGCACGCAAGAGGATAACGATTCTTCACGGTCACCTTGTTGAGTTCGCGGTAGTCTATACACATTCTGAAAGTACCGTCTTTCTTCTTCACAAATAACACTGGAGCTCCCCCAGGGCGAAGAGCTAGGACGTATGAAACCCTTTTCCAAGAGTTCTTGTAATTGCGTGAACGGTTCTTCAAGTTCTGACGGAGCTAGTCGATAAGGTGCACGAGCTATTGGTGCTGCTCCAGGAGCTAGCTCGATTTGAAACTCGACTTGTCAATGAGGCGAAAGACTAGGTAATTCCTCAGGAAATACCTCAGGAAAGTCGCGCACAAAAGGAATGTCTTCAATTCTCTTTTCTTCCATTGATGCGTCAGTAACGAGGGCTAGAATGGCAGTGTGGCCCTTTCGCAAACACTTCTGGGCCTTAAGGAAAGAGATGATGCCCACAACAGCACCACTCTTGTCGCCACGAATTACGAGGGGTTCTTCACCAGAACGAGGGATGCGGACAATCTTCTCGTTGCAAAGAATTTCCGCTTGCTGATGAGATAACCAATCCATCCTAATAACAACGTCGAAACTACCCAGAACGATAAGAATAAGATCAATAGAGAAGGTCTGACCAGCTAAGACGAGGTTACAATCCTTAACTATGTGTGTGGCCTCGAGACTTTTACCGTTTGCTAGCTCTACCGTGTGTTTGGTGGTCAAAAGTGTTGGGGTGCGCTTAAGCATTTGACTAACTTTTAAGGATACATAACTAGTATCGGCACCCGAATCGAATAAAACAGTAACAAAGAAGTCATCCAGAAGAAACTTACCCATCACAACGTTGGGATCGTTCCTTGCGTCACCCTGACCCAGCACGAAAACACGTCCCCTGGCACCATTGCCATTATTGTTACCCCCGTTGTTTCCTGCATTGTTGCCTCCATTGTTGTTCCCGTTTCCTTGGATGTTGTTGTTCTGATTCTGGTTCAGCTGAGGACAGTTCCTCTTAAAGTGGCCCTCAGCGCCACACTGAAAGCATCCTTTATTGCCCTGTTGTTGCTGCTGCTGGTGGTTCTGTGGAGCTTGTTGTTGTTGTTGGCGATTCTGATTTGCTGGTCATGCGCCCCTGCAATCCTTTGCTTCATGACCAAACTTGTTACACCTCAGACAACGACCCTTGTGGCACTGCCCGCTATGATGCTTGTTGCACCGGTTGCACTTGGGGTAGTTCCCTCGGTACCCTGTCCTTGACTACCAGAAGATTGCTGACCAGGACTCTAGTAGTCATCAGTCTTTCGCTGCTGGGACTGAGACTGAACTGAAGTAGAACCCTTGCCCGAATTTCCATCCCACTTGCGCTTGTTATCACTGGGAGCATCAGTAGTAGTAGCGCTAATACGCTTGGGCAGCTTGTTCTGCTCAACTGCCTGATCAGTGAGATGATGAGCCAACCGGATGATTTGCTGAATGGTGCCAAGATTAGCTGAGGTCACGTGGCTTTGAATTTCTGGCACCAAACCCTTAAGGTACAGCTCGATGCGCTTAATAGGAGGATCCACCATGGTAGGACACAAGATAGCTAGTTCATTTGACCTCTTTGTGTATGCCTCGATCTCAGACCCCGTCATCTTCAAATTGAAAAATTCCACCTCTAGCTTGTGGATGTCGTCACGACCACAGTACTCTTCTTTGATCAATTCCTTGAAGTCATTCCATGGGGTTGCATTAGCAACCGCCAGCCCTAGCAGTTGGACTTATGCTTTCCACCATGTTAACACAGCACCTTCGAGTGTCCCAGTAGCAAATTTCACCCTACGATCTTCAGGGCATTCGCACATCTCAAAAACAGACTCAATCTTCTCGAACCAGTGAAGAAGACCTACAGCTCCTTCTATGCCACTGAAATTACTAGGTCGGTAATCCATGAACATTTTGAACGTATATACGGGAGGTTGAGCATGTTGACCTCCTGCTGGAGCTGTTGCGAGTGCCTCAGCAACTCGTTCATTGATCAAAGCCGTCAACTGGGCTTGAGTCAGGTTGATACCACCACGTCCTCCGCGTCCGTTCATGATTCTTTACAATGAAGCGAACATAAGTGAGAAATGTGTGGTGAAAGTGCGTACGTGCAGGATGACAGAAGAGAGTAAGGACACAGGGTTTTCAATTAACAGTTGCTAAAATAACTAAGCATGCAATGTACTGTACAAACTAATAGACAGGCAATGTAAATAAAAACGTATCACCTATAGTGTTGAGTCTTGCACGTGGAGCGAAGCATCGTTGTAGATTGTTGAGCACTGTAAGGTTATAGTCTGGTTTTTATCAAAAAGCTTTTCCCCTTTTTAAAACCAAGTTCGCTATAACCAATGGCTCTGATACCAATCTGTCACACCCCCAAAATTCACCATGCGGAGTATCACCGCTTGGAGGGGTGACATGACCAGGATCAAGCCACCAATCATATTGAACAATGTATTTAAGATGGATAAAATCCAACCACACAATATAATTGGTGATCAAAAGCTAGTTAACCAAGTTCGAATTAAACAGCGGAAGCATTAAAGGTAAAAGCCCAAAACATAAGTAATAAGTTCTTAAGTTTAAATGTTTAATCATGGGACTCGACAGTCGATGTCCCACAACGACCACGCCTCCCTGTGCAAGCTCCATAGATACCTAACGACCTGCAAGGCATGTAACATAGGAGTCAACAACAAAGTTGAGTGAGTTCACAGTTGGGTGTTCGTTTTAAGTTGTTTCAAAAACATGGTTTTTGTTTAGTTGTCTTACTTGCCGTGGGGGTTACCCCATAGTTGAAAATATGATTAACCAATTCCTTCTTTCCCAAACCATGACCCGTGGGGGCTTCCCCATATGAACCACTAGACCGTTACCATATCGACTACTGACGAAAGTAAGTTGTGCCCTACGTCAATGTCTATCATCATTGACAGTTTGCCATGATCCATTAGTACACGCATGTTCAAACGACACGGTGTGAGGTTTGTCAAACCTAATAGCGCTATTAACTAATGACCCGCTCGCCATCGGCCTCGGCGATTAAGTCGATCTAAAATGAGGACTTAGGTGATAGAGTTTTGGCTAGTAGTTTAAGGTTGTTGTCCTACCCAAGGAGGACGAACGTACGTACGCATTCTACCAAAGGAGAATACGCAGGATTAATATTGGCATCCTACCTATGGAGGATGGCGGTACATATCATACCCAAGGAGGATATATAGGTTCCATTTTAGTTTCTTAACCCATTCCCAAACCACCGGGAATCCCAAGCCTTGTAGAAAGTGTGAACTCACCTTTGGTTGCTCGGTTTGACTCAATAAAATAGCTAACAATCGGTGTTGGTCAATCACGTCCTAGTATGATTACCACTTAGTTTATTAGTGACTTCAAATAAGCACGAAGTTCCTACACACATCTACCACATAACATGCACTCACTTTAATAGTTCACGCCCATATAAACATTCCACTTATAGCTACTCAAGAGCAGGCATACGATATTGCATATAACACTTTCATTGACATATAACACGTTAGTTCATTATCGGGTAACATAACCGACATTTAGACATGCAAATCACTAGTTATGTTGTTTCATCTTGAACATCCAAAACTGGACTGTTTTCTGGTATTTTAATAAAATAGTTAACTTACTCCAAAAATTACCAAACTTTTACAGAATGTTTTAAACAATACAAATATGACTGTGTAAAAATATCGGGATCCAATTCATTACCAATATTTTATAAAAAATCATTTACCAGACTACAATCAGATTCATCACTTTCTGACTGCAGTCCACGAAATAATTCATTTAAAATTCATCGTAAGTCTGATTTATGAAATTCCAGTTGGAGAATTACAAAGACATCAGTGGTCATCTACAGTACAAATTTTTTGAGCTAATTCTACACAGTTTTCAAGTTATGACAAAAAACATAACACACATTTTCAGCAGTAAAAACGCAGCTTTTGCTGCAGTGAAAAACGACCCCTTTAAAAATCGCAAACGAAGTCCAAAAATTATGATTCCAGTGCCATTAGAACCGTATTTCGAAATAACACGTTATAGACTCAAGAAAATCAATTTTTCGTTAAGTTACGACCTGGTTACAGCCGACTGAAGGCGGCTGTAACAGTTTGACAGCTTCCTGTTTTCAGCTTATAGCGCCCTAACGCAAGTTCTATTTGTTCCGTTAATATGTTTAGTGATCAACAACGACATTTAACGTCACTTGCAGTAGGTTATTGTTTATTTAATACAGATTTATCATGTCAAGTACCATCGTTCATAACAGATTTCTAGAGTAGAAGTTTTCATCAAGTAACCATCATCAACATAAACAAGACAACATCATACTAGCATTATTTCATCCTATTATATCGTTTAACCATTAAAGTAGAAGTAAACAAGGTTAATCAAGAACTTACAACTAGCTTTAAGCTAGGGAAGATCTCTAGTGAAAAGATGATGAAAAGGGTGTGAGAAAGCAAGTAATGAAGTTCCTTCAAGTTCTTCAAGTTTCCACCTTCACAAGGCACATTCTAGTACTTGAATAAGATTGAGAATGGATGGATATGGTTGAGTTAAGGTGGTGGTGGTGGCGGTTATAGTGAGCCGAGAGGAAGAGAGGAGAGTGTGAGGGATTTAGGGTGAAGTTGGGAAGGTGAAATGATGTTGTGAAATCTTGGACCATACTTATAAATCTCACCTCCAAATATTATGTTCACCATATCAAGTAAGATCAAGTAAAATATTAGATAAAATCTTGGAAGGCATGGTGTGAAGTATGGTGGTGATGGTGGCGGCCTAGGCTAGGGGGAGGGTGTCTAGATGTAATTTTGTAACTAGTTGGTAAATGTAAGTTAGATTCCAAGTATATGGTTACATATGTTAGTTAGTTGATATCTAGTGGGTGTTATGGTGTACGGGGATCATAACTAGCCAAGAAATAATAAAACAGTGTTTCTAGTAAAATTTTGGTGTTCCGGGAAATGTCTGGTTGTTCGGTTAGATATCGGTTCGTTAAAGTGCTACGTTGTTCCGTTTAGTGTCTTTTATGTATCTTTTTATAACACTTTTAATTCCTAACATTTAGGAAAACATTCATGACCATTTTGTCAATTTTCTGTACAAGAATAGTATGTTTACAAGCACATGTAAGTATGACGCAGTAATCAGAAAGCAGTTAAGTAATTCAGCACAGTCATTAAGCACCTTAATTAACATTAACTAATCGTACGGGTACATGTAGTTATGAGGGTTGTCACATTCTCCCCTTGTTAAGAAAATTTCGTCCCGAAATTTAGCACGTGGTTACTGAGGAAGCTAGTTAAGTTGCGTGGTTTCCTGGTTTTCCTGGGGTGTCACAAACTCCAAGGGGCAAGCTTCTTCTCGAAGATTGATTTGAGATCAGGGTATCATCAATTCAAAGTTAGAACTGAAGATGTACCTAAAACCGCGTTTAGAACAAGGTATGGCCACTATGAGTTCTTAGTGATGCCTTTCGAACTCACTAATGTACCTGCAACATTCATGGACCTCATGAATCGAGTCTGTAAGCCGTACCTAGATAAGTTTGTCATTGTCTTTATAGATGACATACTTATCTATTCTTGTAATCAAGCTGATCATGAGAAACACCTTCGGTGTATCCTAGGATTGCTACAACAGGAGAAGTTGTATGCTAAATTCTCCAAGTGCGAGTTCTGGCTTCGCAAAGTCAAATTCCTTGGACATGTTATGAGCGAGCGTGGTATCCAAGTGGATCCCGCTACGATAGAAGCAATCATGAATTGGGAAGCACCTAAGATACCTACAGAGATTCGCAACTTTCTGGGATTAGCAGGTTATTATAGAAGATTCATTGAGAACTTCTCAAGGATAGCTGCACCTCTAACTACTCTGACCCGCAAGAATGTGAAGTTTGATTGGGGTTCTAAACAACAAGAGTCTTTTGAAATCCTTAAGCACAAGTTGAGCAATGCTCCAGTGTTGACATTTCCTAAAGGAATAGAAGAGTTCGTTGTTTATTGTGATGCATCGCACACTGACATGGGTTGTGTGCTCATGCAGAGAGGCAAGGTGATTTGCACTTAAAGTGCATGAAAAGAATTACACCACCCACGATCTGGAGTTGGGTGTCGTTGTATTTGCACTTAAATTGTGGAGACATTACTTGTATGGAACTAAATATGTGATATATTCATATCACAAAAGTCTCCAACATTTGTTTAATAAAAAAGATCTCAATATGAGGCAACGCCGTTGGATGGAAATCTTGAATGACTATGATTGTGAGATTCGCTACCATCCTGGTAAAGCGAATGTAGTCGCTGATGCTCTAAGCCAAAAGGAAAGAGTTAAACCCATAAGGATTAATGCTAAAAGTATTGAACTGAAGAACAGTTTGAATGAAAGATTATTAGCTGCTCAGAAAGAAGCTGTATTAGAAGCTAACTTTCCAAATGAGAAATTAGGTGTAACTTTTGATCATTTATCACCTGGAGGTGATGAGATCCTTAGACTTAATGGTAGGATCTAGGTTCCTATTCATGGAGGACTTAGAGACCTAATCCTCCAAGAAGCTCATAATTCAAGATATTCAGTTCATCCTAGTGGTGACAAAATGTATCAAGATCTAAAAGCCAACTATTGGTGGATAGGTTTGAAGAAGTCTATAGCCACACACGTAGCTAAATGTCTAACATGCGCTCAGATTAAAGCTGAACATCAAAAGCCGTCAGGTTTGCTACAACAGTTAGAACCTCCCACATGGAAATGGGAGATGGTAACCATGGATTTCATTACCAAGTTACCGAAAACAAGGCATGGAAACGATACTATATGGGTCATAGTTGATAGACTACTAAGTCAGCTCATTTCTTAGCCATCAAGGAGACACATAGCTCCGATACGTTAGCTCAATTATATGTGGATGAGATTGTATCTCTCCACGGAGTGCCAGTAACTATTGTATCTGATAGAGATACTAGATACACTTCTCATTTCTGGAAAAGTTTCCAACAATCATTAGGCACTCGTTTGAATTTCAGTACTCTTACCATCCTCAAACGGATGGACCAAGTGAGCGTACAATTCAAACATTGGAAGACATGCTTCGCGCATGTGTCATTGATTTAGGTGGTAGCTGGGATGACCACCTACCTTTAATTGAGTTCTCCTATAATAATAGTTACCATACTAGCATTCAGGCTGTGCCTTTTGAGGCATTATATGGAAGAAAATGCAGAACGCTTGTTTGTTGGGCGGAAGTTGGAGAGACTCAGTTATCAGGACCTGAGATAGTCCTTCAAACAACGGACAAGATTGTCCAAATTCGTGAACGCCTAAAGGCTGCCAGAGATAGGCAGAAAAGCTATGCAGATAAAAGGCGAAAACCTCTAAAGTTTGAGGTAGGAGACAAAGTCTTACTGAAGGTATCACCCTAGAAATGTGTGATGCGTTTCGGTAAGAAGGGAAAGCTAAGCCCGAGGTACATTGGACCATTCGAGATCATCAAATGTGTCGGCAGTGTAGCATATAAGCTAAACTTGCCTGAGGAGCTTAGTGGAATTCACAATGTGTTCCACATCTGTAACTTAAATAAATGTCTAACTAATGAATCACTAGCAATGTCTCATAAAGACGTACAGATTGATGAAAGCCTGAGGTTTGTTGAAAGACCAATATCGATCGAGGATCGATAGGTTAAAAAGCTCCAAAGGAAGCACGTACTGATAGTGAAAGTAAAGTGTGATGCCCGCAAAGGCCCTAAATATACATGGGAGGTAGAGTCCACTATGCGACAAAAGTACCCTCACTTATTTTAGTAAATCTCGGGATAGAGATTTCTTTTAAGGGGGTGAGGATGTAACACCTCGTAAAAATCGTGTCCAATTATGTGAAGACACGTGTCCTAAACCCTAAACATGTAAAAGTTTGAGTTAGAAGGACTAAAGTTGACAAACAGTGAAAATATGTATGCGGAGGGACTAAAAGTGTCAACATGCTAAACTTATGCCTCTGAATGACCTCACACAATGTTCGTATTCTTGAACGAGTAAATTATCAGACGTAAGAAGCCGTTTGTGAAAGAAATTGAAAGTTTACAAGATAAAGGGGTTAAACGTGTCAACATGTTAATTCTTACCTCTGAGTGACCTTTTAATGAACCTGGGGCTTTGTAATGTTTTATTATACTCTCAAGAATATCTGATAATGAATTCACGAGGTTTCGGTACCATTATATGATTCAATCTGCAAATTCCAAGAAGAGGGGTTGAAAGTGTCAATATGATAATTCTACTCCCGAGAGACATTTTAACGAACTCAGAGCTTAACGGTACTTGATTATACTTCAATGAATATTTAAAACCTGATTTGAAGAGCCCCTAGTACTGGAAAGGTGAGAAATGGAAGTTACATAAGTGCTGGGACTAAACTTGTAAATTATAAAACAAGTTTTGAAATTGAACTGCCCCGCGTGTTGCGCCGAACCCGCCTGCACCTGGCGCGTGTCGCGGGCGAGACCATTTTTCAGCAGAACTGGACAGCTGCCAGCATGCAACCTTGCTCCCCACACAAACCATCTATGCACTCTGAATTCGATACCAGCAGCTTGTTGATGGATTTTAAAAACCTCTTGGACACTTGGAGAGATCTTAGAGCATCCTATAACACATGGATTGATCTTGCATCACCTCTTTCAACTATAAATAGGAGCTTCAAGTTCCTCATTTACTTGCTCATTCATAAATTTCATCCTTCTCACTCTAATATGAGATTCCTGATACAAAAGGAAGCTCTTTCTAGTTCAAAGTTTAAAGCTAGGACCCTTTGTAAGTGTCCTTAGCCACCTTAGTTCAGTTTTGTCTATTTAAAGACCGAAAGTCAAAGTTATCGCAAAACGGATTTGACCTTCGGTTTAGACCTAAATGGTCCAGCCATTGTTCGAGGCGAATATGGCTAAGTGATCATAATTAGGTAGGTGTTAATCCCTCAAAAGGTCACCTCCAAATTGTCACGTTTACATAGTTAATTGTTAGGTCAATGTAATTAACTAAAAAGTCAAACTAGTCAGATTTTTAAATAAAAACATAATCTGATAATGTAGAGGATATAAATCATGTTTTGTCACTTTAATAACTTGGTAAATATTATTAGAACATGTCTAAAGATGTTTAACCTGACAATTCTAAGTTTAGGCTCGGTTCGCAACCTAAAGTCACAAAAGCTTGACTTTTGCTTTGACTTTCAGTTCTGACCTGATTAAGCTTAATTCCTCTATGTTTTAAGCATCCATGGTGACCATATAATGTTGTAGTATAACTCTCTGAGGTTATATTACATGGTCATTTTGGAAATTCTGAATTCTATGCATGTTTCCGTTATTATGCTTAATATTGACCAATATGCCCTTATGGTCTAAAAATGAGATTTTTGAATATATGAACATACAAATAAGTTAGGTACTAATTTATAAACATGTCTAAAATATTTTGACACTATATTCTGGTCTCAAATTGATATTATGCAAATTATCGTAAATTTAGCTTTTATAAAGGCTAAATTACTCTTTAATGCATAAATCATGTTTAAACATAAATTTTGACACAAAATCTTAACCTACTGTTATGCTATCATTTTTAGGAATTTTTGGAATGATGGGTCAGATTAGATACTAACCTTAACATTGAGTTCTTGTATAAATTCTATAATTGTTTTTGCAAATAAAATGTGTTTTATATATGATTAACATACAAAACCTTTTCCTACTGATCTAATATGAAAAATAAAATATTTTGACCATCCAAGGCTGGTCAAAATCTCATAATTTCATAGACCTTGCAAATATCGTCAATTATCGACTTTTACGCTAATTAGGTGCATAGTATGTTTTAAAACCATATTTAGCACCCAAGACTTGTTACCTACTGAATTTATAAATAATTTTTAATATTTTTATAGTCGGTATAAGTCATGAACTCAGACTTCCAATTATGACCTTAAAAGCATATGTGAAATGACCAAAATGCCCTTTCCGGACACAGTTTGGCCATAAATGGTAAACCACACATATGTATGATATCTTACTGTTATAACATCATAAAATAATTATTTTTATAGAATATTTTTTACCAGAACAACAGTTTACTTTTAAACCTCTTTTATAAATCTTAAAATGACCAAAATGCCCTTACGAGACTTAATTCGGTTTTAAATTCTTTTTGGGCATATATGTTAACATCCTACTGATGTCTTAACATATTTTAAGCATAATAACTTGTGGGACTTGTATATGGTTCATTCGGTTACCCGTTATGCTTATACGCGTTCGGTTCGTTTATGTAACTAGTTTACATAAATTAGCCGAAATGGGTTTAACCTTATCATCTAAACTTCAAAATCCAGAATGTGTTTAGTTTACCCATATTATACAAGCATTTAAACTTGTCGGGTCTAAATCACATTCCATTCCGGTCTCCGCTTAATCTAGCGTTTCGAACCTTAAAGTATCTTTAAACTAACCGGTCTAAGTCTTTGACTTAAATAAGACCCGTTAGTATCCTAATAAGTTAATAAAACCTTCATTACAGATTAAGTAGCTTTGGTAGAAGGTATTTGCATAAGGTCTTAAGAATATACGGCTGAGTAGCATCCTTGCATAACTAGCCCAGGTAAATATTTTTAACTTATTTTCCTTTATACGGGCTTGGGATACGGTAAATTATTACCGCTTGGTCGGGTATGAGATCATTTAATCGGATTGTGATTTAATAAATCTGCATAACCCGTTTTAGTTTGTTTTGTTTGATAACATAAACATTGGGGGTTAACGACCGTGTCCTGGATATTCTCGGCTCATTTAAGTTATTAATGGCCACGACCTATGCACGGGGTGTAGGCATACCCCTGACAGATGCAAAATGTTAAATATTAAATAATCGACATGTTGGGGATAACTCCTTTGTGGGTTTTATAAATGGTGAGTCGATTAATCATGACCGGCTTCCAAACCGGCCCCAATTGTATGACAAACATGTAAATCTGTATACAAGATTTTAGTAAAGATTGTACCAAGTTATAAAAGGTTTTGTGCCTTGTGCGCCTAAATCAATTTTTATAAACTCTTTTCAAATGAGTCAGTTAATTGTATTTAACAGTGAAAACTGACGTATTTTCCAAACACTAAGTGACAGGTACCTCTGGAAACTAGGCTGGAGCTACTTGGTGTCAATTAAGAGGATCTTGCAAATCCTTAGATGCCCAAAGTCTGTTAAACTCAGTTTTATGTATTTGATTTTATGGTCCTCCAGTGGATCTCTATTACAATCAGTCTGTATATTCTTTTGTTTTGAACTTTCGGACACTTTGGATTGTAATAGTAATTAAACTTCCAAGCCTTCCACTGTGCTATAATTGTGTAAATTGTCTATGATGATATCAACTACGTCATGATACTCCCCACCGGGCCCCCAAGAAATATGTGGAAATATCGGGGTGTGACAACTTATAACTCATTTTTGTAGACATTCATTTTCTACAACTTTTTATGTCTTAAACACTTCAAGTGTTCCATTTTTACATATGAAGTAAGTTTATTTTCTTTCAAAAACCAAAACCATGTTCATCATAAGTAAACTTTGCTTCTTTGAACTTTGATATTTCAAACCCTTCATTTTTCATGGTCTATACTTTGTAAGAATCATAATCTACTCAAAATCACACTTATTCTTCAAGTTCATACTTCACATAATGTAAGTTCAACATGGATCTTTCAAGATCCAACATCATACTTGCTAGATCATGTTTTAAATCATCATCTAGCAAGCACTTATGTGGTGTTTAACACCACACACAAGAAACATCAAACAAGTTCATCAGACATCATAAACAACTTATATTCTCATGATTTTTAGTTTTGTTCTTATGTTCATCTTCTTGTTTATGTAAGATCTTGAGATTTTTAGTTCTACATAACCTTTAACTACTAAATCAATATGTAAAAATGAGTTCAAGATGCACTTACTACTAGCACATGGCTAGGGTAGAGCTTAGAAGATGATGATGAAGAAGAAAAATGGTGGTTAAAAGCTCCAATGGGAGGTCCTTCAAGATACAATGCTTGACACCTTCTTGAATAGTCGTGATACACCTTAGATGAGCCTTGGAATGGTTGAGAATTGAATGAAAAAGATGATGGGGGTGGGCTTAGTTTTGACCGAACACAAGGAAGGAGAGGGAGAGATGAGTTGTGGTGTTGTTGTGTTATGATGAGAATGAGGGTGATTTAAGATGTAGATAAGGTTTATTAACTCTTGGATTAGTCTTTCCCTCCAAACTATTACCCCATGGACTTCAAGAAAGCATCTTTGACTAATCTATGTTTAGTCAACATGGTTTAAGGGGGTGGGGTCCATGTTAGGAGGTTGATGTGTTTAATAATTCTTGATGTAAAACATAGTGTTTTAGGCACTAACTAGTTTATAGGATGCTTCTAGTTGTGGTCGAGTGTTCGTTTGGTTATTGGATCGTTTAAAAAGTTAACACTAGTGTCATGTATGATATTGTATGTAATTATGTTATGTTAATGTTTCCAACATCTTTTAAGTTATTCTGAACATTCTAGCATTATTTCATATTACTACATGAGCTAAAAAATGCTGAATTTCTGCTGAATTTGCTGAAATTTTATGTTTAGTGCTAGTTTTGGCCAGTTTATAGTGTTCACTTGTCACTCGGAACGCAGTTTCATAAACCCTTGTTTTCTCACATAAAGTTCTAGTATGTCATGGTTTATGGGACTCAATCTGTGTCCTAAACATGTTTTCTGAGTACTAAACTCCCGTCAGTACTACTAGTTTATCTGATAAGTGTGCTAGTTATGTTTGTGCACTGTTTAAACTGTTTCGCGTCGAAATCAATAATAATAATCATCATGCATCATGAAATGTTTTCTTGAGTTCTTTGAAAGTAAACCATGAAATCATACACATCGTGTGTTCAAAATGCACAACCATATAATACAAATTACTGTTCACTTTTTACGGAAATTACACGAAAAGTGGCAGTTGTCACATTCGCCCCCGTAAAAAGAATTTCGTCCCAAAATTCAAGCTGTGTTATCGGTTGCAGGGGAGTTGTGAAACAGATGTGGGTACTTAGACTTGATTTGGTCTTCACGTTCCCATGTAAACTCTGGGCGGTGACGTGAGTTCCAACGAACTTTGACGAGTTTTATACAAATTCTCCGTGTCTTGTGGATCTTCCAGTCCGTAACCTCAACAGGTTCTTCAGTGAATTGGAGTTTGTCATTGACTTGAATCTCCTCTGCTGGAATGACGACTGTTTCCTGAGTAGGACTTTTCTTGAGATTAGACACGTGGAACGTGTCATGTACACTGCTGAGTTCTTCCAGGAGCTTTAACTTGTATGCAACGGTTCCGATTTTCTTCAGAATTTCAAAAGGTCTAATGTAACGCAGATTCAACTTTCCACGTTTCCCAAATCTTACTACACCTTTCCCAGGAGAGACTTTCAACAAAACCATGTCTCCAACCTCAAATTCCAATGGCTTGCGTTGTTTACCAGTGTAGCTCTTCTGTCTAACATGAGCTGACTTTATATGATCGCGTATCTGAGCAATCTTATCTGAGGTTTCTTGAGCCAACTCTGGACCGATAAGTTGTTTATCTCCGGTCTCCGCCCAACACAACGGGGACCGACAGTTTCGCACATATAGAGCTTCAAACGGGGCAACCTGGATGCTGGTGTGATAGCTATTATTGTAGGAAAACTCCACTAAAGGCAAGTGAGTATCCCAACTTCCACCAAAGTCCATCACATTGTGATAACTGGCACTTTTCCATGTAATTCCGTACGATGTGAACAGTAATTTGTAAAATATGGTTGTGCATGATGAATTTATGATGTGAATGATTTCATGATTTACTTTCAAAGAACTCACAAATACATTACATGTTGCATGTTACTTATGATTGTTAAATGCAACTTGAAACAGTTAAATTAGTGCATAGAACGAAATTAGCACAATCACCAGATAAACTAGTAGTACTGACGGGAGTTCAGTACTCAGACATACATCATGTTAGGACACAGATTGAGTCCCAGGACCAAGATTTGCACTAGAATTTTATGTAGGAAAGTATGGGTTAAGAAACTTCCTTCCGAGTGACGAATAAACACTAAAAAGTGCCCGAAACACACTCTAAATGCAGAATTCTACAAAATTCAGCAAAAATCAGCATTTGAACATCAAAATATAATGCAGAAATAATGTTTAATTGTCCAGAATAACTTGTAAAGTGTCGGGAATGAAAACTGTCATAAAAGGTATCTCATAACACACTAAACTGCGCAATTTAGCACCTTAACGAACCGGTAACCAAACGAACAACCGGACACTACCCGAAACACTAAAATTGAATTAGAAGCATTGTTTTAACATCACAAGACTAGTTATTAACACTAAACACCATATTACACCTTAAAATCCCTAAACACACATAACCCCTTACTAAATCACTTAAATCTAAACTATAACATCTAACTAGCATTTGAAATCAAACCAAGACTCCCCCCCCCCCCCCCCCATGGGACGGTCAACAAGTGGCCCCTACCCTCCACCATTTTCTTGATTATTAAATTGAACATGTTGTTTAGATATGGAGCACATAAACCATTGTGTAATATAATGTTTAGAGATAAAAGAACAAGATCACTTAACACTTATCATTCTCAAATTTCAAACTCCACAAGCTTCCTCTCCCCCTCTCAAACCTGCGGCCACCATCATACACCCACACACTTCCATTTCTAGCTCATTTCCAAGCACTCTAAGCATTCTCTAAGGTGTATCAAGGCTACATAACAAGGTTGCAAGCAAGGAGACTTGAAAGACCATCTTGAGGAGCTATTTACCACCTATTTTCTTCTTCATCTTGCATCTTGTTCATCCCTAGCCATCGTGCTAGTAGTAAGCCATATTGATCTTGTTTTTACACTTTATTTTAGTGGTTAAAGTATGTAGTAACTAAATATCTAAAGAATCACACCAAAACAAGAGCATGAACATAAGAATAAAGCTTGAAATCATGAAGATGTAAGTTGTTTAGTGTATGTGATGAACTTGTTTGTTGATTTCTTGAATGTATGGTGTAGATCACCACATAAAAGCTTGCTAGATGATGATTTATAACATGATCTAGCAAGTATGAGGATGAATCTTGAAATATCTAGGTTGATCATCCTTTATGTTAAGTGTGAACTTGAAGATAAACTTGATTTTTTGTAGGATGATGGTTCCTACAAGTTGTAAGTCTTAAAAATATAAGATTTCAAAGATAAAATTTTCAAGAAAATAAAGTTTACTTCAAGATTTAACATGATTTGGTTTTAAAAGAAGATAAACATGTTTTAGGGTAAATTACAGTTTTCGTCCTTTATGTTTGTATCGAATTACAGTGGATAACCTTTAACTTCCATAATTACAGTCACAATCCTTTGTTTGGAAAACTCATCACACCCTATGTCCTTTAGCTCTAACCTGGTTAAAAATTTCAGTTAGTTCTGATCAGTCAAGGGCAATTTAGTCTTTCTACCAACTTAATTAGAGAAAAAATTAAAACCTAATTTTAAAAACCACTGCATCTCTTCATTTTTTCATTCTTTCCCTTTCCCACATTTTAAAAACTCATCAATAATTCACAGATCACAAGTTATTGGTGAGACTTCAATTTACAAAACATAAAACCACATAATCAGAAGTAGCTCATTTTGCAATCAAACACACAAAGGGAATATAAATGATTTAAGGTTGGTAGTGGTCATCTCAGGATGAACGACTCAGATAAGGTGTTGATACATATTATGTGGACGCGACTCGGCTCGGTTCGACCTCGATTAGGTTCGGCTCAAGCCCGACGTCATGACATTCCTCCGTCGTGCGCCCCAGAGTTCGACACGCGAAGCACAGAGAGCCGTGAACTAATTCCCGCCTACACATCATCATGATGATGTCACAAGCTTGACTAATCTTCACAATTTGAAGTTACAGAAACTCTTGTACGTGCAAGAGAATTATTGTTTGGGCCAATCAACTTGTCTGCATCACTTGGGCCTAAAGTCACTTGGGCTGAAACATGTTTCGTGTGCATGCATGTGGCCGAAACAGTTTGGGCCGAAACCTCACATTGCGCCGAAACCATATTTCAACATGCTATCGACGAAACCTTGAGAGTTTCGTCGACTTTGGAGTTTCGCCGTGGCAATCAACAGGTTTCGTCGACCTGTTCAGTTTCGTCGTGTCTGTGACTATATATATATTCAGATAGAATTCACAGACTAGTTAGAACACAGAACACACACACGAGAGAACCAGAGAGAGTTTACAAAGATTATTTTGTAAACATTGTATTGTAACAGTTTCAAAGCATTAATACATTGTGTGTTAATCGTTGAGTCTCGTGTTTATCATTTACGTGTTCGAACTTGGTTTAACTTACCCGTTTGGATTCCGCACTTTTGGGTTTGTCGGAAAACAGGAATAGCGGTTACTCGATCCTCCGGATGGACCTACAATTGGTATCAGGGCATTGGCTCGATTCCTTGTTAAAACCAAGTTGTTTTTCTTGATTTTTCAAAGATTTTCAGATTTTGTTCTTAAAAGTTAAAGTTCGAAAATCTTGTTTTCTGGAAAAACAGGTCTTTAATGCATGAAAATCTCGTTATTTTGTTGTTAGTTCATACAAAACCTTGTTTAAAACTCATACATATATGTTAGGATTGGGTTTTCATTGAACTTTATTGCAAAATTTGTGTTCGGAAAATTTATCGGTCACCGGTAAACTCATAAACTCATCTGAGTTCATAAGTTGTTCTTCATTGTTCATCATATAATCTGGGTTTTGAGTTATAGTCTGCTTTGTTGTTTTAGTTGAATTATGGAAGTTGATTATAATATTAATTGTTTGAAAAGCTTGTCCTTTGAAATGATGAAAGTTGAAAAAGGAGAACCAAAAGTATGGTGATTGTTTGACAATTGGGTGTCTGTGTCAGAAGTGATAAGAACTTTCTTTGAAAAATCTCACAAAAATCTGTGATCTTATCCTCTTGTTGACTAAAATGACAAGCCACGAAACCTCTAGTTTCACAAATAGGTTTCGTCGATCATAATTCAAGAATTATTACAAGTTTCGTCATTCACAAACAAACAAGGTTTCGTCGACCATTAACCCAGAGTTTCGTCGAATCATTAATTCCTTTTGGGTTTCGTCGACATTAAAAATCTTAACAGGTTTCGTCGTGATTTAAAAGTTTCGTCGAATATTTGGTTTCGTCGAGTAATATAGTTTCGTCAAAACTTGTAAAAAAATTTTAACAGAAGCTTTGCAAATCATATTTAACTGTTTGATTTGAGTGATTCAATCAGGTATTCGTCATTATATATTCGAAATGAATCCGGATTGGTGGGGTACTCCATCTAATACAGAAAGTAAGTATAGGAGCACGGGATTATCTCCTTCATGGGCCGAACCTCCTGCACAATCGTCGTCACCTCAAATCTCGTCAACTCAATGTGCGTTTGTTTCAAATCAAAATCAAAGTATTCAAAGTATACTTTTAAGCGAAAATGAAACCAGAAGCAATAATCGTCCACCGAAGCTAATGCACATGAATGAATATCCGGGATGGGAAGACAGATTTCATACGTATATTCTTGGGCAAAACACGGAGTTGTGGTTACGATTCATTATAGACTTCGATCAAGCACTTGATGTTGTTGCTTCAACAGCCGCGTCTTTTGCATAACTTTCTCCAGATGAGAAGAAGATTTATGATTTAGAAAAGAAGGCTTTTGCTATTCTAACTCAAGCGTTAAACAATGAAATCTATCATCAGTTTGTAAGCTTCAAAACAAAAAAGCGGTTATGGGACGCATTGAAAACGAGAGGTGAAGGAAACGAAGCGTCACGCAAGTTACGACATGACTTACTCAAGAAAGAGTTTGATGGTTTCATTTGTATGGAAAGAGAACCTTTAAGAGATTTGACTAGTCGATTTTATCACTTGTTGACTGAGTTGAATCATTATGGGGTAGTAACAACTCTTGTAGAGGTTGTCACAAAGTTGGCCGATGCGCTGCCATTTCAATGGAAGGGTTTCTTGGAAATTTTGAAGTACAATGGCACATTAGCTACAACATCAATTCATGATTTCGTTCAGATGTTGGAGAATAAAGATCAGGAAGAAACTCTAAAGGCGAAAAAGGTTCTAGTACAACAAAATCCTGATATGTATTATGGAACTTCTAGCACTTCTGCAAAACCTGCTCAACATGCTCCACTTCAAACTGCGTTTGTCACAAGCACAGATTTGTATGGCAATCAGATACAAGTTCCTGTTAAGCCAGCTCCAACCACAGACTTGTATGGAAATCTACTACAACCAGCTCCACAACAGCCAAGCCAACGATCTATCGTAGCAACAGATATGTTCGAAAATCCATTACCTGTTCGATCTACCGGACCAACAGATCTGTATGGAAATCCACTTCCACCTTCCTCAAGACCAACGGTTGTTGCACCAACCACATATTTGTACGGCAATCCACTACCAGTGCAACAACAAGCCGGTTATGGTAGCATGTCATCAGCTGGTCAGCCCTCTAATACAGTACGACTGGACACATCAAGTTTCTCCAAAGTTAGCGTTGAAGTAGCTAAGGATCACATGGAGATATTGAACACATTGGTGAGCGCGTATTGTGGGTTGATAGCAGGTCAGATCGGGAACATCAATCTGACTCAAGAAGATTACCAGCAGATAGATAAAGAGGAGATGGATATGATGGACATCAAATGGGCTTTCGCTAGTGCTGTTAGGCGAGCTAAAGACTTTATGGAACGGACGGGTAGAACCAGCTTGGAAAGCAAGAAAGATACCAAGTATGGGTTTAATAAGCAGTCTGTTAAGTGCTTTAACTGTGGTGAACGTGGTCATTTCAAGCGTGAATGCACAACGCCAGCGCAGCATGGGAACCAGAATCCTTTCAGAGGTCAAGGAAACCAGGCAAATCAGAATCAAGCCAGGAATGATAATCGCACCTTGGTCCCTGCAAACAATCAATCAGGACCATCGAACACCAATCAAGCTCTTGTGGTGCAAATAGATGAAGGTTGTGACTGGTCAATGCAATTAGGCATTGGTGATCAGGGAGGAGTAGCTTGTTTTGCTGAAGCTGCTAAGGATTTGAAACACGCCAGTGGTGGAGAATCTTCAGCCAGTGGTGGTGAATCTTCAGATGAAGAGAGTTCTTATGATTCAAGGAGTTCAGATGAGGAAACCTCAGGCGAAGATTATTCTGATGATGTATCTAGTGGGAGAATCGATGCAGATATTGATGATTTGTTAGGAGAAGCTGCAGCAAGGAATGATAGAAGATCTATTCTGGTGGATCAAGTTGCTTATTCTTCTTCTTCTCTTCATTCAGCCTTTATGGCTAATGGCGGCAGTTCATCAAGCCAGGTATGTGTCGATGAACCAACTATCGTTATTTGTGATAATTGTGCTAGCTTAAGTGATAAATGTGCTGATTTAGATGCTAATATGTCTGAGTTGCAAGGCAAAAATGATGCTTTAAATGCAGAATTGTCTGACTTGCAAAACAAACATGTTTCTTTGAATGCTAAGATGTCTGATTTGCAAAGCAAACATGAGGCTTTGCAAACCAAGTATGATGTGACATTTATCCACAACCAAAAGTTGATCGTGGATCTTGCCAAATGCACAGAAGCCAACATGTTTTATACAAACCATGAAAACGAGTATAAGACAATGATTGAAAATTTAAGAGAAAACAAATCCGAGCTAACGAAAATGGTTTCAAGAAAACAAACAACCATTAACTGTTACATTAATAGGCTCGAGATAATGCAAAAAGAGATGGCTTGTGTAAAAACTGAAAGTGAGGCGATCAATCTTAAGCTAAATAGTTATTTGAGCTCTAGTTATGTGTTGGATCACATCATTGATGTTCAGAAAAAGAAAACTGATGTCACATGCATTGGCTATAAGAAATGTCCACCACCTGTGAGACACAATTATGATGCCATGCCTGATGAAGAGGATAGAACTTATCTTGAGCCATATGTTTCCTTAAACATTGAGGAGTTTACAACAGTACTTGATACAAATCGGAAGTATCATCAGATTCGGATATATCAGCAGATACAAGTGTGTCTTCTGCTGAACAGAATCAGGATCCTCAAGTTATTGTTGAGGATGCTGATTCTTTTGATGATGAATCTAATGATACTGACTCAGCACAGTCAAATGCGGTAATTAAAGAAGAGGACATACCTCTCGAGAATCATATTCTATGTGATCCTCCCGCAAAACCTGCTACGACTGTTCTGACCAAGTCCACGTCCACTTCCTCACAAGAGTCTGAGAGTGTGAATTTACTGTACACTCTTGTTGGTGATGATAAAATCTATTCTGACAAAGATTTTCCTATTAAGAATGTTAATCGATCTTTAATTAATAAAATTTTTGAAGATTCAACAAGTAAGTTCTTGGGAAAGACAGGATCACACGTTGTGGTAACACAGTGTCCTCCGATTCCAAGAGCTGAAATTCGAAAACAAAATGGCAATCAAAGATTACCAACTGAGAAAGTTCAGCAAAATCGCACCAAACCAAAAGGTAAATCACCGACTCAAGGTCAAAAGAAACAGACCCAAAAAAAGAACAAAAGGGTGAACTTTGTGAAATCGAAGGTAATAGATAAACTTGAAACATTTGCCAATAAATCTAACTTAGATCATGTCATTCAAGTTAATTCTTTGAAAAGAAATGAACCAAACAGTTCAAAACCTAGTACCTCGGGATCACAAAGTTCTTCAACAAGACAATCACATGATACTTCAGGGTTTGTAGAACGAAGATCATGTTTTTCATGTGGCACAATTGGACATATTATTCGAAATTGTCCATATCTTCATAAACAAAAAGCCAAAGTTGATGATCCCCGTGACCAAATTGACCGCAAGCGATCTGTTTCATCAAAACCAGATCCCCGTCTTGTAAAAGAAAGGGAAAAGAAACAGAAACGCCAACAGGTCAAGAAAATTGAAAAGGCGATTAAAACCGACGTGGTTAACAAAACATATGTTTCTGTCAAACCAGAAAATTCAAAAACTTCAGACAATCATGAAGTTAAAATTTTAAAGAATAAAACTGGTACAACAAAACAGACCTAGAAACCAAAAACGGTTACTGAATCAGGGGGAACATCACAATTTCCACAACATCGAGAAGTTCAAGTAACTTACGTTGATGAAAATGGAAGACCCAAGACCACAAAGGCTTGGGTCCCCATCTCCAACTAATCATGTGAGTACATGTGCAGGGTGTTCCAGGAGGAACTTTTAGCAGTCATTAGATTGTTGATAGTGGGGCATCCAGGCACATGACCGGCGACATGAAGCTTCTCTACGACATTAAATCTATTAGAGGAGGTTATGTTGCTTTTACTGGAGATAAAGGCGGATATATTACAGGAGAAGGAATGGTATCCAACGGGGTTGTAAGTTTTGACAAGATCAACTTTGTACAACAACTTGATCACAATCTTCTCAACGTTTCACAAATCTGTGATAAGCAGTTTTCAATACACTTTGATGCAAATGGATGTTACGTGCTGAAACCCGGCTTCAAGATTCCGAAAGAATGGATTCTCTTATCAGCTCCAAGGATAAACGATTTATATGTCCTTGATATGAGCCAAGCAATAACAACGACTGCACAAGCAACTTGTTTCATTACAAAAGCCACTGAAAAAGACTCTATCTCTTGGCATAGACGTATGGGTCACATTCACTTACGAAAAATGAATCATTTGGTGTCGAATGAATTAGTGAATGGTGTTCTTCTTAAAAATTTCCATCTTCAAGACGTCTGTGTTTCATGCCAAAAAGGAAAGCAAACTAAGAAGCGACATCCGACGAAGAAGATCAACATGGTGGTTGTTCCTCTTGAACGTTTGCACATGGATTTGTTCGGTCGTGTCAAGCACAAAAGCATCAGGAATGATCAATACTGCCTCGTGATAACTGATGATTATTCAAGATTTTCTTGGGTGGCGTTTATGGCTCACAAGAGTGAAACTTTCGGTATTATCAAAAACTTGATCATTCAGATTGAGAATTTGTATAAGTTGAAGGTTAGGCGGATACGCAGCGATAAAGGTACTGAATTTAAAAATCATGCCATGGCGGAGTTTTGCACATCAAAAGGTATTCTTCACGAATTTAGTCCGGCTTATACTCCTCAGCAGAACGGCGTCGCTGAATGTAAAAACCGTACATTGATCGAGACTGCTAGGACGATGTTGGTAGAGTCACAATTGCCGATTCCCTTCTAGACTGAAGTTGTGTCCTCTGCTTGTTATACATTGAACCGAGTCCTTACAGTCAAAAGACACAACAAGACCTGCTTTGAGATTCTTCACAAACGGAAACCAGATTTGTCATATCTTGAACCGTTTGGAGCTCCTTGCACAATGATAGATCCTAATGGAAAGTTTGGGGCAAAAGCTATTGAAGGTCACTTTCTTGGTTATGCCACCCCGAAATTTAAGAGTCTGGAATCTAGAGACTAAAAGGGTTGAGGAATGGTCTAAAGTCAGAGTACAAAGGCACACTTTGCCAGTCAAAAATCCAGGTCAACCAAGGATGTTTGAGTACGATGACTTTTTCAATTCGATCAATGTTGAAGCAGTTGAAGAAACTGCTACGACAAGGATGTTTTTCGAGAGTGACAACGCAACAGATTCACCGTTGGTTCGTCCAATTGTTGTCAATCAAGAACCATCTTCAGTGAACAATAATGCTCTCGACAATGAGGATTTTCATGATGCAACCGAACTGAATGAATCTTCAGAGGATGAAGAATTTCTAGATGCAGATCAAGAAGCTCCTACATCAGCAGTACATGGTACTTCAGAGGCTACACCTCCAGTGGACGCCCCTATAACAGCTGAAGCTACTGCATCATCCTCTTCATCAGTTCCGGGTATTAAATTGGTTGTTGATCTAAATCTCAACAATCTGGGTACAAACATTCAAGTTCCGGAAAACCCAGAAACAAGAATTCACAATACCCATCCTCAACAAAACATCATCGGTGATGTACAAAGTGGCATTCAAACAAGAAACATGTTGCGTAACAACAACAACGCAGGCTTGTATGCGGCAATTCGAGAATCTGGTCAACAAAACGATTGGTCTTTCGCGTGTTATGTCTCACAAGAAGAGCCAAGAACTTGGAAAGACGCTTTGAAAGATAACTCTTGGGTTGAAGCAATGCAGGAAGAACTGCAACAATTCCAGAAACTTGGTGTCTGGAAGCTCATAGAGAAACCTGCTGGTTATAAGAAGATTGGTACCCGTTGGGTGTATAAATGCAAAAAGGACGACCGTGGAATCATTATTCGCAACAAATCAAGATTCGTCGTTCAAGGTTTTCGTCAGATTGAATGTATACACTACAACGAAGTGTATGCACCTGTTGCACGTCTGGAAGCAATTCGGATCTTTCTGGCTTATGCCTCATTCAAAGGATTCAAGGTTTACCAGATGGACGTCAAAAGTGCATTCTTACATAGTCTAGTCGAAGAAGAGGTGTATGTTGAACAGCCTCCAGGTTTTGAAGATCCTATTCATCCCGATCGGGTTTGGTTGCTGAACAAAGCTCTCTACGGTCTACATCAAGCACCACGAGCTTGGTACGCAACCTTATCTAATTATCTGCTGGAGAATGTATTTCGCAGAGGTCTTATCGATTGCACCCTCTTCATAAAAGAACAAGATGGAGAGCTTATACTGGTACAGGTATATGTGGATGATATTATATTTGGTTCTACTAACAATGTTATGTGTAGGGATTTCGAGTGTGTAATGCAGGATAAATTCGAGATGAGCGCTATGGGGGAGATGACTTTCTTTTTGGGCTTGCAAGTGCAACAAACAAAGTCTGGGATTTTCATCCATCAGACTAAGTATGTTCAAGACATTCTGAACCGATTCCAGATGTCCGACACATCGCCCATTGGTACCCCACTGCAGCAAAATCACGGAATCAATCCAGACTTGAAGGGTGAACTCGTTAGCTCTTCATACTACCGCGTGATGATTGGATCCCTTATGTATCTCACAACATCAAGACCATATATAATGTATCCAACATGCCTGCTAGCCAGATATCAAGTTAACCCGAAGGCCTCACATCTTGCAGCTGTAAAAAGGATTTTTCGTTATCTGAAGGGTTGCCCAGACACCGGTCTATGGTACCCTAAGGATAATAACTTTGACTTGATCGCTTTCAGTGATTCTGATTTTGGCGGATGCAAAATCGACGGCAAATCCACAACGGCTGGATGTCAGTTTTTAGGAAATCGCCTCGTAACATGGCAGTGCAAGAAGCAGACTTGTGTCGCTACATCAACTTGTGAAGTTGAATACATTGCTGCATCAAGTTGTTGCTCCCAAGTCCTGTGGATACAACAACAAATGCGCGATTCCGGTTTTGAATTCCTAACTACTCCTATTTTAGTCGATAATTCTGCTGCTTTATCTATCACTAGAAATCCTGTGCAGCATTCAAAGACCAAACACATCGAAATTAAATATCACTTCATACGTGATTGCTTTGATAAAAGGCTAATCGATGTTGTTAAAGTCCATACCGATGACCAACGTGCCGACCTTTTTACCAAAGCATTTGATAAATCAAGATTTGACTTTTTATTATTGGTAAACGGCATTAAGGTCAAGCAAGAGTAATTCGCATCGGAAAATCGTTTTTGTAAATATCTTTGTGTTTTTAAATTATTGTAAGTTTGTTGATTTTAGGGGGAGTAATTCCAAAATTTGAAAAATTCAAAAAAACATCAAAAAATTTCAAAAACCAAAAACAATAGAAAAACAAAAATGAGTTTCCTGGCGAGCAAAAGAGAAAATGATAGTACATCAGTGGTCTGTTGAAATCTCTTTAAACTGAAATGCAAAATGAAAAACGATAAGCAGCTCTATATAAGATGTATCGGTAGGCTCACAATCATCTTAAAGTGTGCAGGGTGATATAAACTTAAATCGACTGAAGACTGTGTGGGAACCACTCATTGGCATATGGTCTTGGTACCGAAATTTCGTTTGAGAGATTGCCGAGGTTCTGAGATATGTGGTCTTTATGCTGTTTATCATCTGGGTATCATGGTTGTTTCTTTTACCGAAAACAAACGGAGACGAAGTCTAGATCTTCCATGATATCATACATACGTGTACATATTGCATACGACCTCAATAAGTGATCAACAATCACATGTCCAAACAAAATAAGTGATAATATATCACATTTATCCGGAAGTCAAGTTCGTCTCTCTGCTGTACGAAAGTACTGACCTGTTCACGGACTTGCTCTTGTGCCCTTCATGCATCTGAAAATCAAGTTCCTCATCAATAAGTGATTCTATCACATAGGGCTTGTTTTCAATTCAAAATAAGTGAGTTTCTCACATTTTCATATACGTCAAAACAGATGATAAATGGTATACTCACCAGTAAGATGAACTCTCGTGCATACCTTGATACGGGAATGTGTCGTGGTGTGGATGAACACCGGTCGGTAAGTATAAATCATATCTTAACGTATCCCCTCGCCATGATTACATTTGATAAGTTGAGCTTATGTGGATAACAATACCGATAATCGTTATAGGATGTTTATCTAAATGTTAACAAAAAGAACAACAAGAGCGTTTTGGCATGACCGTACACTGATATGATTCTCTTACCCTCGAAACTCGCAAAAAGAATGTTTGTATATATTTACTTTTCTTAGTTTCTGCAACTCTGTATATATTTATTTACTGCTTTCAGTCTTTACGTTTGAAATATTCAAAATACCAAAAAGATTTTAGGTGTGTTTTAATTTAAACTTTATAAAAGTCAAAAAGATTTTATTTCTGCTTTAGTTTTGATTAACCGATGTTGGAACTTAAGTCTTCATTACCTGAAATCTGATGAAAACCAAAACGACTAAATCTTCATAAACGGTCAGAATTTGCAAGTTTTGGAAGTTAAGAACCAAAATTGAACAATTTGTTAAACTTTCAAACTGTCGGACAGTAGTTGAATGAGAATTGGTCTCATATGCATGATTTGTTTAATGTTAAACTATATTCCAAGCATTTGTTCTCATTACATATTTAGCTTTCTTGCATGTGTGGATGCTAAAGGCAAGGAGAACATGTTCGATGATAAGCTTCGGAATGAAGACACGACGTGAAGGCACTCAAATGATAAAGATGATCGAGTTGCCGTTGATCACTCATCAACACCACAAGGATCTAAAGCATTGAAGATCAAAAGATTCACTAGCATAATCAAAGGGGGAGTTTATTGATACACTTCCTAAATGAAATGGGGAGTTTGTTGATACACTTTCTACTTACGACGCGTGAAGACTTTGAAGATCCTCCGACATGGAAGACATGGAAGATGAACCTTACGAGTAGCGCCCAAGGGGGAGTTTGTTGATACATATTATGTGGATGCGACTCGGTTCGGATCGACTCGGCTCGGTTCGACCTCGGTTCGACCTCGGTTAGGCTCGGCTCAAGCCCGACGTCATGACGTTCCTTCGTCGTGCGCCCCAGAGTTCGACACGCGAAGCACGGAGAGCCGCGAACTAATTCCCGCCTACACATCATCATGACATCATCATGATGATGTCATGATGATGTCACAAGCTTGACTAATCTTCACAATTTGAAGTTACAGAAACTCTTGTACATGCATGAGAATTATTGTTTGGGCCAATCAACTTGTCTGCATCACTTGGGCCTAAAGTCACTTGGGCCGAAACATGTTTCGTGTGTATGCATGTGGCCGAAACAGTTTGGGCCGAAACCTCACATTGGGCCAAAACCATATTTCAACATGTTATCGACGATACCTTGAGAGTTTCGTCGACTTTGGAGTTTCCCCGTGGCAATCAACAGGTTTCGTCGACCTGTTCAGTTTCGTCGTGTCTGTGACTATATATATATATATATTCAGATAGAATTCACAGACTAGTTAGAACACAGAACACACACACGAGAGAACCAGAGAGAGTTTACAGAGATTGTTTTGTAAACATTGTATTGTAACAGTTTCAAAGCATTAATACATTGTGTGTTAATCGTTGAGTCTCGTGTTTATCATTTACGTGTTCGAACTTGGTTTAACTTACCCGTTTGGATTCCGCACTTTCGGGTTTGTCGAAAAAGAGGAATAGAGGTTACTCGATCCTCCGGGTGGACCTACATAAGGGTTGCAGCCTCCTTATCATTATCATGAGCAAATAATGCTTCAGCAACACTATTGGCTTCAAATCCTATTACTCGCAACACCGTGTAGCCATTCACAAATTCCCTAACCTATAAGATTATAACAAAACCATAATATCCTTTGTCAGCCACACAAGATCTCATCATACATTCACCAACATTAACAGCTGTCAATTTCTACTCGTATACCTAAAAATGGGTTCATCAGCAAATGGCTAGATGGAGGCGATGGTGTGGTGGTTAGATCACGAGCTAGATGGAGGCGGCGGTGTGGTGGTTAGGTCATGAGCTAGATGGTGGCTGTGGTGTGGTGGTTAAGTCATGAGCTAGATGGTGGCTGTGGTGTGGCGGATTTGGTGGTGGGGATAAGGGTGGGGGTTGGTTAGAGAGAGAAAGAGAGAGATGAGTTGGAGAGAGGGGGGAGGGTTATGGTGGTGGTGAAGGTAAAGAAGAAAGGGAAAGGGAAATAATGAATAATGTGAGAGATGCAGTGTTTTTAAAATTAGGTTTTAATATTTCTCCAATTAAGTTAATAAAAAGACTAAATTGCGATTGACTGGTCAGACCTAGCTGAAATTTTTAACCACGTTAGAGCTAAACGACGTAGGGTGTGATGAGTTTTCCAAATAAATGACTGTGACTGTAATTATTGAAGTTAAAGGCTATCCACTGTAATTCAATAAAAACATAAGGGATGAAAACTGTAATTTACCCCATGTTTTATGTGTTAAAATAGAACCTTTAAAGTGTATAAGGTATGAAAAATTCAAGAAGATGATTTTTTGTATAAATGTGTTACAAGTTGTAAAGGTTGAAATTTTGTATGAATGAGTTTTATAAAGTAAAAATCATGTTTATGGTGTTAGTATACCATGTTAAACATCATGTTAAAATACTACAAGATTTTACAAAACTTCAAGTTCACACCATTTTGTATAAATGTATGTTATGGCTCATGGTAAGTTGTAGGATAATTGTTGATGATTATTGATGAATTTTGGAAAAGAAAATGATATGCAACTAAGCATGGAAACCTCTATTTTCAAAGGAAACGATGGCAAAATTTTATAAAAATTCAACACTTAGATAAATATTTTTAAACAAGTGTTTACAAGTAATTTTTGCTCATGGTTTTAAATATAAAATTTGCCATAATTTTTATTATAAACATTATAAGTATTGGAGGTTGATTTTCAAAAATAAAAATGACTAAGTATATATTTAGAAGTCACAAAATCATGTGCTACATGTATATTGCTTGTATTAGTTATACTAAAAATTAGGAAGTTGAAAAATAATACACCACACCAAAATACTAAAAGTTGTAATTTGAAATATTACAAAAATCACAAGAAAATAAATAAATAACTTATACCCAAATATTGGACGATTCGGACAATGGACACTTTGGACTATATACATATATTCCAGAAATAAATTCGTATCTTGACAAATGTGGTAAACGGTATTTTTGAAACCGAAGAAACGGCAAAGTATGGATTATTACAACTATTATAAAATATATCATATTTTGTTAAATTGAAATAAATTATTTTTGAAGTGGAGGAAAATATATATTTTCATAAACAACTTAAAAATATATTATTTTGGTGAAAACTAAAAATATATAATTTTCTAACTTTAATCTTAATAATATATTATTTTTAAGATATATGTGGAAGTGTACATACTTTTACCAAATAAAATTTATAGATATTTTTCTATAAAATTCTCTTAAAATATATATATTTTAAGAATATAAGTTGGTGATTTTAAATTAGGTAAAAACAATATTCCAAAAAATTATATATAAATTAAGTAAAAAAATACTTAATAAATACATGAAAATACGTATTCCTATACGTATGAATGCATACCGACATACACTACCAACACTTGGTAAAATACGCATATACAAGTATTATACACAAATATGAGAATACAAAATAACATACAAGTATACCTATACTTGAAAATATATAGGTGAGAACCATATGACGAAACAAGTTAAAAATATATTATTTTTAACAATATTCTGAATAATTGTATGGAAATAATATAAGTTAAAATATCCTTATTTTGACTAATATATATATATATATATATATATATATATACAAAGTTGGAATTATATATAATTATAAATTTATATATACAACTGATGTGTTTAAAATGCAACATATAAATTACATCAAATGAGGCATAAAACTAACCCTTTTTAGTACTAATGTTGGAAAAAGTGTGCTTTTGTCTTACTTTTGTATTTTTAGGACCAAATGAGCTTAAATGAATAAAATGAACAAATATGCAGCAAAAACTAACATAAATACAAAGAAAAGGAATAAACGTGGCATGCCCGACCTCTCGACAGCATCTCCCCAAGCAAAAACAAGGAACAGAAGGCTGACCACGGCCTGTGCCCACTAGACACGGGGGCATGGTCAGGTGTCTGTAGAAAGGGACAAAGCTGTAGAAGCTTCTATGCCCACCACGGGGTGTGCCCAGCTCAGCACGGGGCGTGGTCAACGCTAAGATTCGCAGAATCTTGCAAATCTTGGTAGTACAGATACGCTTCTGCACACGGGGCTGTGCCCAACGAACACGGGGCCGTGTGGAGTCTAATACAGACAATTGCAATTAATGAAGGAAGAGAAAATGGTTGGCCACGGGGGCATGTCCAGCGGATAAGGGGCCGTGGCCGGGCTACTGTTCAGGCTATAAATAGGGGTGCTTGGCTCACTTCAAAGGCATCCCTTGGCAAACCACCTCTCTCCCACTTCACCACCACTCCACCACCACTACAACACCCACATCCACCTCCATCATCCACCTTAGAGTGTGTGTAGTAGTCTCGGGATCCAAGATTGATCGTAAGAGCTCTTGTCAATCAAAGGCCATGTTTGGCTAAGTCTCTTACATCACTTGGTGAAGACAAGCATTTAATGTATTACTTTTGATTTTTAATCTTTTCGCACTTTTTATTTGGTTTTGTTTTAATGACTTTAATAACTAGTTTCTTATGTTGAAGGTGAAACTTCTTTATCATTTGTCTGTGGTGTCTTGGCATTAATTTACTGTCTATATAAAGTAAAAGATTTTCACCATTCATATCTCTACGGTCTATATAGAGATATGTTGGCTACCTGGTCGAGGGTTAAGGGAATGGTTTGGTAAGGTTCTTGCCTTGTTCAGTGTTTAGATCCTGCAAGGACCTGGGTCAAGCTTACTAGGACCTCCTTCAATACCCACTGGTATTGGATGGCGGGGGTGCGAATGGCTTGATCCCATCATATGTAAACTACTATTAATATATTAAACCGGCTACTTGGGATTGTATCCATGTTGACTCAAACCACTTAGCAGAGGGTAATGTCACCTTCAAAAGAGGGGCCTACCACTTTCCGCATTAATAACTTAATTAATTATCTTCCAATATTCCGACCCTTTGGGATTATATCCTTGCTGACTCAAACGACTGGGTTGAGTGTAACGTCACCTTCAAAAGAGGGGCATACTACTATAACTAAGATAATCTCTTAAAAAGTGCAAAAGTGCAGAAATCATCAAAGGATACATTAAAGGCGAGTCGGATCCAAGTGATTCATCGTGTCTATCTGTTTTTATTTTATTTTTATTTCAACATTTTTAGTTTTTATTTTGAGTAAATTGCCATTTTCGTCCCTGAGGTTTGGACATGTTTTCCATTTTCGTCTAAAATGACACTTTTGTACCATTTTGCCCCCCACTTTTGGCATTTTTTGCCACTTTCATCCAAACCACTAACTGAGTTTGTTTTTTCTGTTAACTTTTAATAAAAAAATATTTTATGATGGTGTGGTGTTGGTGGGGTGGTGATGGGTGGTGACGGTGTTGGTGGGCTGGTGATGGTGGTGTGGTGGTGATGGGGTTGTGGTGGTGGTGGTGGTAGATGAGAGAGAAGACAGAAAGAGAGGAGATAAAAAATATATTTTTTATTAAAAGTTAACAAAAAAAAAACAAACTCAGTTAGTGGTTTGGATGAAAATGGCAAAAAAATGCCAAACGTGAGGGGCAAAATGGTACAAAAGTGTCATTTTGGACGAAAATGGCAAACATGCCTAAACCTCAAGGACGAAAATGGCAATTTACTCTTTTATTTTTTACGTCTAAAAGTCTTTTCTCAAAAATTTTAGTTTGATTAGACGTTGAGGATAAACCGGTACTAAAAGCTCTTGTGTCCTTGGACGACCTCTGTATCTTACCAATGCTATACTACGCTCACGATGGGTTCACTTGCCCATGTGTGTGTTTAGTGTTAGTAGAATATCGTGTTTTATAAATTTAAAACTTAACTAATGTGTAAAATGGGCTTAAAATATCGATAAAAATCATAACACGCCTTACACACACCAACAACATACACCAAGCGTGTAACTCAAAGTATACCTGAATTCGAAAATAAGTCTTAATAAATAAATAAGGCTAAGAGTCGTTACACGACCTAAGTGTCTAATAAAATATAGCACGTGTGTAGGTAGTGGTACGACCCGTGGAGAGAGACTTTGAGTACACGTGGCTGCTGACGCAAACTAATGAGTTCATGTCCCCCTTTTCTCTTAACTGTTTTCGGATTTATAACATTCGGGGGTGAAATACATGTTTCAATGGTATGGTTTAGCTAAGGAATGAACTGTTAGACCATGTGGATGAGTAGGCACACACTTAAGACCATTAATCTTGTTTTAAGACCGAGGGACAGGAGTGGCAGATCTATCAGGTGTAGCGAGCCCCACTCATGGGTCCTTGTGTGGCCGCATGTAGTGACTATGTTGTTCCAGCCGGGTGGACCGGAGGAAATTCGCTATGTTTGAGCCTTCCTACACCGTTGCACACATATTAATGTCCTTGCAAAACATGAATTGATATGTTCAAAGACGCTTTACATACCGGTTATCAAAAGAATACTCTCAAATATTTACAAGTTTACTGGAGCTCACATAAAAACACATGAACTCGCTCAACTTTTGTTGATGTTTTCAAATTACATGTATTTCAAGAAACTAAATGGATCTTGCGATGTTGGAAATGTTTTCAAGATGTGAAATACAAGAATAGGTGGCATCCACTTTTTAAGGGTTTGATTCGTATATCTTATCCTGGATAAGATATATGAAGCAAAGCCTTGGTTTACCAGTCTTTTGTTAAAAGTCCATGTATGGAACTTAATCTCTTTTGGATGGTTTGTAACTTAACATGAAGTTTGTTGGTTGAAATTTAACAATTTGTGTTTGTAATATTTTTAAAAATTACGAATGGATGAACATCATTTTAGTCATATAGATGTTTATTATAATTGAATGCAATGAAACTGATCAAGTCACACGTACACGCTTCCGAAAAAGTCAGGGTGTGACAAGTTGGTATCAGAGCTTCGATTGTAGTGAACTAGGATTCCTTCTCGAGTCTAGACTACAATCACTAGGATTCTCTCACGAAAATATTTTTACAACCAACAAAATATTTTTCATTGCATTTACGAAAACGCCAAGATCCATGGAACAAACATTTTTCAAAGGAAAAGAAAAACAAGCAAGGACATTAGTAGATGGTATTGTCTACATGGGGTAGACTTGCCAAACTAGAAATGACCCACGTAGGAACAACGTGAACACATGTGATATGTTGCCTTTATTTGCCTATACATATACTAAGTAATATTATAATTCATTGATATATATGCATATATATGCCCGAATTGTTTTTGATAGTATACCATGTCCTCCTCTGAGAGTAGCAGATTGACAGATGTGCATGTCCCCATGGCCATAGTGTCCGATGACGAGATAGCACACGTCCCCGAGATCTTCACGTCTGACTCTGAGAGCGACCCGGAGATGATGTCTGACGATGACGACGACTTCCAGCCCTTCGCTCTACCAGATTTTTGTGATGATGCTCCTATTGCTGATGATGTTCTCACTTTCCCCTAACCTATCCATGACCAGCTCATCATTGGGCACCCTGATGGTGAGCATCTAGTCGAGCCTATCCCGATTGATGTCGTTCCTCTCGCTGCCATTCCAACTGAGGATTGGCCCTTTGTTGGCGACCTGGAGGATGATATTGCTGTCCCTGAGATAGATCACCGTGATGACGACCTAGGTGATGGTGAGGTAGACGACATCGCTATTTAGACATACCATCACCTATGATATCCGTCATAGACATCTCTTTCGATTCAGACCCAAACTCTGTTGCTGGCTCCTTCGAGTTTGTGACCTCTTTAGCCCTACTAGCTGTTGGAGTTAGGGCTTATCCTACCGATGATGATGACGATGCCATGTCCATTGCACCATCCTCTCCTATCCGTGTTCCTACACCCCCACATGCACATGACCACAGACCCCACCTGTCACCCCAGTCCCAGGGAGTTCACTTCCACCATTTACTACCGATGCACACCGATCTGACCTCCCCACCATCTTTCCTTATGAGATACCCGCTCCCCGTCCTGGGGAGGGTACATCCGGACAGCCTCCCAGCTTTGACCCTCTAGCATCTGCTGACTTCATGCCTACTCCTCACTTCTTTCTATTTTAGACAGACCCATATCTTCAGTCTCCCAGGTGGTTCCCTCCGTATTCGATGCCATTATCAGATCCCTACCACCCTTCCCATCATGCTGGATACACTCGAGATGACCTCCTTCTTTCACTCCAGCTACAGTTCGAGATTCTTTGTCGTAGAGTACTAGAGTTAGAGTGCGAGGCGGATGCCAGACAGCGTCCACCACCTTCGTATCCCCCACCAGTTACTCCACCACCACCGTCGTTCCCTCCTCAAGTGACTCCACCATCTGCTCCTGTTTCTGTTGAGGGTTTCGATGCCCGATTTCTGACTGCTGAGCAGCAGATCAGTTTCTTGGTTCGACGCGTTCACGAGCTTGAGGACGAGCTTGCACATCTTCGCAGTCTGATCTTTCCTACTCCCCCGCCACCTCCAGCACTCTAGGCCTCTTTGTTTTGCAGGTACTTTTGACGTGAAGATCAAGACTGAGCTCAAGACACTTGCAGACCCAAGAAGACCAATGTAGAAGGGAAATAGTTACTACTTTTATATTTTTAAAAACTTGTATGGCCGAGGTGATGTAACCTCGAGTCCATTTTGTTTTTCTTATATTAAAAACAATGTACCAAGTTGTCGAACATATATGAAAGCTCAGTGGTTTTTTTCTTATTTATACATTGTTGATTTATATGTGAATGTAATGTTTATGTGATTACATGTTTGCTTTTTGCGATGATTATTTATGTTATATGTAATCTATATATATGTATATAGACCTCATAGACAATTATTTGGTGAATGTTGTCTAACCTACCCGATACTTAGCAGGGTCCACGACACGTTTCACGTGTCTAATCTAAAGAAGAGTCCTACTCAAGAAACAATCGTCATTCCCGCAGACGAGATTCACATCAACGACAAACTCCCATTTACTAAAGAACCTGTTGAGTTTACGGACTAGAAGGTCCACAAAACACGGAGAAGTCGTATTAAACTCGTCAAACTCCGTTGGAATTCTCGCCATGGCCCAGAGTTTACCTGGGAACGTGAAGACCAAATCAAGTCTAAGTATCCGCATTTGTTTCACAACTCCCCTGCAACCGATAACGCAGCCTGAATTTCGGGACGAAATTCTTTTAACGGGGAGGGAATATGACAACTGGCATTTTCCATGTATTTCCGTATGATGTGAACAGTTGTCACACCCCAACTCATGGCGGAAACATCGGGGCGTGGCACTGAGCGAAACAGATTGTCAAGAAGTTTCCATAACAACTATAATTACCAGTTATTTAAAGCATCATGTCCCATACCATGACATAAAAGATAACATAATTATTACAGACAAGATCCAGTCTAATTGTTCTGTTCCGACAACTCAGATTTCAAATACAGACAATTCATTTATTCGTTTCTAGACCTTTCCTAGCCTCGATTTCACAGCAAGCCAAGCATCTAAACATCTTAAGCACCTGCCACATACGTTAAAGTAAAAGTCAATACACATAGTATAAAGGTGAGCATACAAGTTTGATAATAGCGTATAGAGTTCGAAATCGTTTACGCATAACCAGCACGTACACAGTGTGAAATGAAGCACGTAAGTTATCGACATGAACCTATCAATACCAATGACTGCGGGTTGACTGCCCAAGGCAGTTCGTAATACACTCTCACCATTGTGAGCCATATAACAAATTGTCCTTAACAACCCCTGAGTAAACAGGTGGTGAGTCCAAACTATAGTACTATCATTGCTAAGGCAGGTAGACAGCATTCCATGTGTAAACATAACAAACAAGCATTCATTAAGTCACGTATAACATGCGGTAACGGTTAGCGTTGAAGTATTGCGTAGTGTGATTGGTGTGATTTAGTATAAGTAACGTATGTAACACCCAAAAGTGCGTAAAGCAAAAAGGGTTCGAGTATACTCACAGCGGCTGAGTTAATGGATTGAAGGGAGCGCTAGAGCGGATAATAGCGTGAACAGTTATCGATCATATAAGCGAAAGTCAGTGTGTAAAATGGTGCAAGTGTTAGTGGGTCGAACAGCAATCCAGTCGGGTGGCAATCCGATCGGGTGGCCGGTCGCTCAGGTGATAATCCGTTCAAACGGTCATCCGATCGGGTGACCATTCGAGTGGATTGTTACCTCGTTTGGGATGGATGTGTTTGTGTATGATGGCTTGTCTTTTGAAGTTTTCGTTGTAGTATTCTAAAAATAGAGAAGTATATCTACCCTTCAGGTCGGTCGATCGAACGGTCGGTCGATCGGACAGCAATCTGATTGGTCGAGACTTCCCTTGTTTGAGAACAAGTTCACAGCAGGATAGTCACTTGGTCGGATGGCTATCCGATCGGGTGGCAATCCGCTCGGATTGAACATGTTGTAAAATTGTTAAGTGTTTGAAGTCAAACATCATATGGTCGTATGGCAATCCGATCGGATGGCAATCTGATCGGACGGCAATCCGTTCGATGTTCAAACTTCCTTAACTGAAATGAAAGTTAAGTGTGGGACCCAAGGTGTAATCCGACCGGGTGGCTGTCCGGTCAGGTGGCAATCCGATCGGATGGTAATCCGATCGGACGGCAATCCGTCCCAGATGACCTGGTCGTCTTCTTCCTTGGTTGTTTAGGTAGTTTTATCGTTTTCTCGAAACTATTTGATATCGTGCTAAACAACAGAACCCTCGTCAAGACTTAGTGACCCAATCGGACAGGAACCACCCTAGTCCGACCAGCTAACTGTTCGAGACGGTGTTTCATGTTTAACCCGAAATCGGTGTTCTCGTGGATAGAATCCAGATCTTGAACCAACGCATTAACAAGAAAGAGTAAAAGATTATAACAAGCTTCGATTCTATCGGTTTTGAGTGCATTGAGTGTAAAAGAGTTGAGAGAAAGTTAAAAACCATCTTTCAATCCTTTTCACCGTTAATATGTTCAGATCTATGAAAGAACTTTGTTCATTCATGTGGAAATCATTCAGATCTGAGTTGTTCTTGGTGGATTGAAGCCAAAACATGAAGTTCATAAGAACTCCATGATGACATCAACCTAGAACACCTCAGATCAAGTGATTTCATGGTTGAAAGTTAAGATTCAAAAGATAGAAACGTGTAGGAGTGCGTGTAGATTAAGAAAGTACAAGATTTAGGTGGAAAACTTACAAGAATCATGAGAAATCTGAAGAAATAGTGGCTAGAGTGAGTAGGAGAGAAAGAGGGCTGTCAACATCAAGGATGTAACAAGTGGGGGGTATTTATAGGGTTTCCATAAATGGAAATGGGGAAACGAGGCTGTTCGTTCGAGTGGCTCCCCATCCGGGTGACAGCTCAGTCGAGTGGCAATCCGACCGGGTGGCACCTGGGTGGGTGGCAGCTCGGTCGAGTGGCACTCCGACCGGATGGCAGTCCAACCGGGTGGCAATTCGGTCGACTGGCCACTCGGGTCGAGTGCTCAACGTGATGAATTTTTGCGATTCCGACTCGAGTGTTGAGCGTTGTGATGCGATAGAATTTCTGATTCAAATTACTTTTAATCCCAACTACTATATCAACATACAAGCATCCTTACTAAATGTTCGTTTAGCATTTGCGATTCGATTGCGTTTCAATTATTCACCACAACAACAACATAAATAAACATGCACAAGTAACACATAAGGCACACACACGCGTAATAACAATAACCAGTCACGTAAGTCGAGTTGCTAGTGCGATTGCGATAAGCGATAAAGCAATTAAACATGTGATAAATATGCGATTATTAATAGATACTCCACATAATACAACTAATGCGATAACAGAATTAGACTAATTACAAGTCAAAGAAGTCAAAACAGGAATTGAGCAAGGAGTGACAGATCACAATTAGCAGTCTTGTCTCCCTTTGACTTCAATCTTGACTTTGACTTTCGAAACACGGGGTGTTACAGCCTCCCCTAGTTGAGGGAATTCCGTCCCAAAATTAGGACGAAGCCGTAACAAACAACTGCGGGTACTTCTCCTTCATGTCGCTTTCGAGTTCCCAAGTGAACTCTACGCCTCGTTTGCCTTCCCATCGAACCTTCACAATGGGAATGCGCGAGCGTCTGAGTTGCTTGGTCTGGTAGTCCATGATTTCGACAGGCTTCTCCACGAAGTGTAGTGTTTCGTGCACTTGAAGATCTTCTAGAGGTACAATTAAATCATATTCAGCCAGGCATTTTCTGAGGTTCGACACATGGAAAGTCGGGTGGACATTACTAAGTTCCTCCGGTAGTTCGAGTCTGTAGGCGACTTTTCCGATCCTTTCCAGAATCTTATAAGGTCCAACATATCGAGGCGCTAGTTTCCCTTTCTTGCCGAATCTGACCACACCCTTCCAAGGTGATACCTTTAGGAGTACGTAGTCGCCAACATCAAATTCAAGGGGCTTGCATCGTCTATCGGCGTAACTTTTCTGAAGACTCCGAGCTTTCAGCAGATTATCTCAAATTTGGAGGACTTTGTCAGTCGTTTCTTGCAATAGCTCAGGACCGGCTAATTGTGAGTGCCCGATCTCGTGCCATACAATAGGCAATCGACATTTTCTTCTATATAAAGCCTCAAACGGTGCCATTTGAATGCTGGAATGATAACTGTTATTGTACGAGCATTCGACTAAAGGTAAGTATGCATCCTAATTACCACCGAAATCTATGACACACGAACGGAGCATGTCTTCAAGGGTACGAATCGTTCTTTCAGTCTGACCGTCGGTTTGGGGATGAAAATCGGTACTTAGATTAAGCGTAGTACCGAGAGCCGTTTGAAACGTTTCCCATAGAAGCGAGGTAAACCAAGCATCACGGTCAGAAATGATGTCGCGAGGCGTCCCATGTCGACAAATGATCTCATCGGTGTAGATTCGGGCTAATATTTCTACCTTGTAGTCTTTTCGTATTGGCAGAAAATGAGCAGATTTGGTCAAACGGTCAACTACAAACCAGATACTGTCGTGACTTGATGGCGTACGCAGAAGTTTCGTTATGAAATCCATAGCTATACTTTCCCACGTCCACATAGGGATTGGGGGTTGTTCGAGTAAGCCAGGGGGTCTTTGGTGCTCGGCCTTGACTTTCGAGCAAGTCAGGCACTTTCCAACATAGAGGGCGATATCTCTCTTCATGCCCGGCCACCAGTACTTGTAGCGAAGGTCCTGGTGCATCTTGTTGGCACCGGGATGAATAGAATATCGGGATTTGTGGGCTTCGTCCATCAAAATCTGTCGTAAATTGGTTCGCTTATGGATCCAAATTCGGTCCAGAAAGTGGAATATCCCGTTCGACTTATTCACAAGTTGGGCTCCATCATGGTAGATTCTTTCCTTCTTCAGAGTACGTTCATTAAAACAGGCATGTTCAGCTTCGCAGATGAGGGTTTCGAGATCGTATTGGGCTTGGACATTGCGAATGCTGAGCAAATAACTTCGTCTGCTGAGAGCGTCGGCAACGACATTTGCTTTGCCAGGAAGATAACGAATCTCACAGTCATAATCGTTGAGAAGTTCTACCCATCGGCGTTGACACATATTAAGTTCCTTCTGGTCAAAGATATGTTGTAGGCTCCTATGATCGGTGATGATCGTACACTTGGTACCATACAGGTAGTGTCGCCAAATCTTTAATGCAAAAACAACTGCGCCTAGCTCGAGACCATGGGTTGTATAGTTCTTCTCGTGGATTTTGAGCTGACGAGACGCGTAAGCGATAACCTTGTCCCGTTGAATGAGAACACAACCAAGACCAAGGTTCAAGGCATCACAATAGACAATAAAGTCGTTGTTTCCGTCGGGTAAAGTGAGAACGGGAGCATTGCAAAGCATATGCTTGAGGGTTTGGAAAGCAGACTCTTGTTCAGTTCCCAAAACAAAAGTCTTGTCTTTATGCATGAGAGCGGTAAGCGGCACAGCGATTTTTGAGAACCCTTCGATAAATCGACGATAATAGCCCGCTAGTCCGAGAAAAGAACGGACTTCAGACGGATTCTTCGGTGTAATCTAACTCTTAAATGCTTCAATCTTCGCTGGATCGACGTGAATACCTTGACTATTGACAATGTGACCGAGGAATTGAACCTCCCCCACCCAAAATTCTCACTTGGGGAATTTGGTATAGAGTTGATTCCCTTAGAGTAGCTCGAGAACCAAACGTAGATGTTGCGCGTGTTCGGCTTTCAACTTGGAATAGATCAAGACATCTTCAATGAACACGATGACGAAGCGGTCGAGGTAAGGTTTACACACGCGATTCATCAGATCCATGAAAACCGCAGGTGCGTTGGTTAAACCAAAAGGCATAACAACGAACTCATAATGGCCGTATCGACTGCAAAAAGCAGTTTTGGGTATATCCTCCTCTTGGATGCGAAGTTGGTGATAGCCTGAGTGTAGATCGATCTTCGAGAAACACGTAACACCTTGTAGTTGGTCAAACAAATCATCAATTCGAGGCCGGGGATAGCGGTTCTTGATCGTCAGCTTATTCAATTCCCGATAGTCGATGCACATCCGGAACGACCCATCCTTCTTTTTGAGGAAAAGGACTGGTGCGCCCCAAGGAGAGGTGCTTGGGCGAATGAAGCCTTTGTCAAGTAATTCCTGGAGCTGACTCGAGAGTTCACGCATTTCGGACGGAGCGAGTCAATAAGGAGCTTTGTTAACAGGGTTTGCTCTAGGAATGAGGTCGATGCGAAAGTCGATATCACGACTTGGCGGAAAACCTGGGAGATCATCAGGAAACACATTCGAAAATTCCCACACAACGGAGACATCGCTTACTCCCGGACTACCTTTCTTTTCCTTCTCCGCTACTACAATGTTAGCCAAGAAAGCTCTGTATTCCTTGCGGAGATACTTGCTAGCTTGGACACATGACATGAGCTTGAGACTTTTAGAAGCAGTTTCACCATAAACACACAATGAATCACCATTCGCGAGCGAGAATCGAAACATTTTATCAAAGCACACAACTTCAGCATGGTTTTCACGAAGAAAGTCCATGCCTACTATGATGTCAAAACTTCCGAGTTGCATCGGAATAAGGTCGATTGGGAAGATTGATTGTTGAGCTCAAGAGTAAAATCACGAAGAACAGAATTAACGACGACGGTTCTTTTGGTGGCGACTTCGACATTGAACATCGAGGGGAGATGGGAGCGCTTACGTTTAAGGAGCTTCTCGAATTCAAACGACACAAAGCATTTATCGGCTCCAGTATCAAACAAACACGAAGCATAAATACTATTCACAAGGAACGTACCATTGACCACATTGTTGTCAGCCTGGGCTTGGTGCGCATTGATGTTGAATGTTCTAGCGAGGGCGGCTTGTTGCTGTTGCTGTTGAGGCTGTTGTTGCTGCTGACACGGCTGCTGCTACTGGGTCTCTTGTTTCACAACCCTATTTGGGAACATGTTCGTGAAGTGGTTGGGATCACCACACGCGAAGCAGACTCTGGCGTTGACCGCGAGTGCCTGAGCCGCTTGTTGGCCTTGAGGAGCTGGAAGCAGAGCTTGATGAGCAGTGACTTGAGCTGGTGCTTGTTGAGGACCAATACGGCAATTGGCGGTGAAGTGGTCGTACATGTTGCAATGCACGCAAAATCTGCAGGCGATACCCACCGGATGATGATAAGTGCATGTTTGGCAAGCAGGGTGGCGACCAGTGTAAGCACGCTTAGCAGGCGGTGCATAGGTAACTGGTGTTGGAGCTTATCGGTGCTGATATTGCTGCTAAGCCGGTACGGCTTGGAGCGGAGCAGCAGTAGTAGTGACAGCACTGTTCTTGTTGCTGGAGCTACTGTTGTTGTTCTTCTTCTTGCGACGTGAAGCTTTCGAAGACTGGGAGTTGGCGGTTTCGGCGGTGGGTGCGGCGGTAGCTTGATGCAAGTTCTTGGTAGCTTTATCCCAAAATCCAGCTTTGACTCGCTTGTCGTTGATTTCGGCGGCAAGCAAAAAGGTTACTTCGATCGTTGCTGGCTTGGCAGCATGCACAAAATCTGCAGCACAATCCGGCAGTGCGTGGATGTACTTCTTGATCGTCATGTCAGTAGTCCTCACTTGATTAGGATAGATGATACTGAGCTGCTTAAAGCGAGCAGTCAGAGCGGCGTTATCTCCATCTTTCTGCTTGATATGCAAGAATTCGTCCTCCAGCTTTTGGCGTTCATGGGGAGGGCATAATTCATCCATCATAATGGCCTTCAGCTCTTCCCACGTCAGCTCATAGGCTGCATCATTTCCGCGTTTGTTCCTCTCGGCTGTCCACCAGTCTAGTACGCGGGACTGGAAGACGCCGGTAGCATTCAGAGTACGGAGATTTTCAGGACATCCACTCTGGCGCAGAGTGACTTCGATGGAATCAAACCATTGAAACATAGTCGTAGGGCCATCTTCGCCAGTAAATTCCTTTATACCACAAGCTTTGAACTGCTTGAAATTAAAGCCGTCTTCGGTGCATCTGTTCGAGACTCTTCAGACGATTTGCTAGCATTCTTGTTTAGTTCGCTAACAATCTGAGGAATTACTTTAGCGATCTGGGTAGCGACGAGAGAGGCGAGTCGCTTGTCAGCTTGCTTTCGTTTCATAGCGCGAGAGTGAAGTGATCCAGTGGACGACATTGTCTGTAACAAGCATCGCCATAGGATTCAATCACTTGTTTAATCGATTCTCACCTCACACGCCTAGTTCTACTAAAGCTCAGGAACACGGATATGTAAACACATAGGCATATAAACACATATTCACATAAGCACATAAGCATGTAAGGCACAGAATCACGAAAGCACAGATTCACATAATCATAAGAGGCAGTCAGAATACAGAAACCTATCATTCAACATCCGCGAGCGTTCGAGAATAGCGATCGTAAATAGCATAGCGGGTAGTATAGTATAAGCGAATATCATAGCAAACAACATAGCGTACGGTGGTTCCTCGTGTAGTAGCTATTTGTTAGTGGTTTGAGGTAGATGCACAGGGCGAGTCGTGTGTGCCGATCAATCGAATAGCGAAAATAGAATAAATCACCAAAAATCGAAATGTATAAACAGGTAAATATACACATAAACACATAAAATCGACGAGTATCAGAGTCAGCAGTTGCGGGCTCAGAATCGAAACACGTAAAAATCGAGAATAGATTGTCTGCGGCTAATTAGACATCGACTAACCAAGGTGATTCGACTATTCACAAGGACTATTTGGTACGTATTTGGCCTTCGGGACTGTGCTCTCGCCTCGAATCTGGGCGGATGGCACGCATCCTTCTAGTTTCAGCGTAACCTCAAGTCGTTGGAGTCCGTCGAGAGTTTGGTGAGAGTTTTATAAAACAAAATAGAGATCAAAACAAGTCGTCGAGGTTCGGGTTTCACCCCTGACTTAACGACTTTGTTCTTGTTTTTGATAAAATAGAGGAGAAATTATTCGTCAAAGTACGGATTTCACCCCTGATTTGACACAATTTCTCCCGTTTGTAAATAAAATACGGGTCGAATAAGCAATTCAGTCGAGAGTTTACGGTTTTTCACACCTAATCTCGACCTAATCGCTCGTTCATCTTTGAAACTTAGAGTGCAATGATAGTGTAGCGTGGGCGAGAATAGCGAGAATAAGCTCGTACATAGTCCCTACAGGATATGCACCAGTCGGTCTGTTGGTACCTAACTATAGACTAAGTCGTTTCTAAGACGTCGACCCGGACTAGGTCGAGTCTGGCCTAATTCCCTATAGTTATGGCTCTGATACCAATCTGTCACACCCCAACCGATGGCGGAAACATCGGGGCGTGGCACTGAGCGAAACAGATTGTCCAGAAGTTTCCATAACAACTATAATTACCAGTTATTTAAAGCATCATGTCCCATACCATGACATAAAAGATAACATAATTATTACAGACAAGATCCAGTCAAATTGTTCTGTTCCGACAACTCATATTTCAAATACAGACAATTCATTTATTCGTTTCTAGACCTTTCCTAGCCTCGATTTCACAGCAAGCCAAGCATCTAAACATCTTAAGGACCTGCCACATACGTTAAAGTAAAAGTCAATACACATAGTGTAAAGGTGAGCATACAAGTTTGATAATAGCATATAGAGTTCGAAATCGTTTACGCATAACCAGCACGTACACAGTGTGAAATGAAGCACGTAAGTTATCGACATGAACCTATCAATACCAATGACTGCGGGTTAACTGCCCAAGGCAGTTCGTAATACACTCTCACCACTGTGAGCCATGTAACAAATTGTCCTTAATAACCCCTGAGTAAACAGGTGCTGAGTCCAAACTATAGTACTATCATTGCTAAGGCAGGTAGACAGCATTCCATGTGTAAACATAACAAACAAGCATTCATTAAGTCACGTATAACATGTGGTACCGGTTAGCGTTAAAGTATTGCATAGTGTGATTGGTGTGATTTAATATAAGTAACGTATGTAACACCCAAAAGTGCGTAAAGCAAAAAGGGTTCGAGTATACTCACAGCGGCTGAGTTAATGGATTGAAGGGAGCGCTAGAGCGGATAATAGCCTGAACAGTTATTGATAATATAAGAGAAAGTCGGTGTGTAAAATGGTGCAAGTGTCAGTGGGTCGAACAGCAATCCGATCGGGTGGCTGGTCGCTCGGGTGACAATCCGTTCAGACGGTCATCCAATCGAGTGACCATTCGAGTGGATTGTTACCTCGTTTGGGATGGATGTGTTTGGGTATGATGGCTTGTCTTTTGAAGTTTTTGTTGTAGCATTTTAATAATAGAGAAGTATCTCTACCCTTCAAGTCGGTCGATCGAACGGCCGTTCAATCAGACAACAATCTGATTGGTCGAGACTTCCCTTGTTTGAGAACAAGTTCACAGCAGGATAGTCACTCGGTCGGATGGCTATCCGATCGGGTGGCAATCCGCTCGGATTGAACATGTTGTAAAACTGTTAAGTGTTTGAAGTTAAACATCACATGGTCGTATGGCAATCCGATCGGATGGTAATCTGATCGGACGTCAATCCGTTCGATGTTCAAACTTCCTTTATTGAAATGAAAGTTAAGTGTGGGACCCATGGTGCAATCCGACCGGGTGGCTGTCCGGTCAGGTGGCAATCCGATCGGACGGCAATCTGTCCCAGACGGCCTGGTCGTCTTCTTCCTTGGTTGTTTTGGTAGTTTTGTCGTTTTCTCGAGACTGTTTGATATCATGCTAAACAACAGAACCCTCGTCAAGACTTAGTGACCCGATCGGACAGGAACCACCCTAGTCCGACTAGCTAACTGTTCGAGTTGGTGTTTCATGTTTAACCCGAAATCGGTGTTCTCGTGGATAGAATCCAGATCTTGAACCAACACATCAACAAGAAAGAGTAGAAGATTAGAACAAGCTCCAATTCTATCAGTTTTGAGTGCATTGAGGGTAAAAGAGTTGAGAGAAAGTTAAAAACCATCTTTCAATCATTTTCACCATGAATATGTTCAGATCTATGAAAGATTTTTGTTCATTCATGTGGAAATCATTCAGATCTGAGTTGTTCTTGGTGGATTGAAGCCAAAACATGAAATTCATAAGAACTCCATGATGACATCAGCCTAGATCACCTCAAATCTAGTGATTTCACGGTTGTAAGTTAAGATTCAAAAGATAGAAATGTGTAGGAGTGTGTGTAGATTAAGAAAGTACAAGATTTAGGTGGAAAACTTACAAGAATCGCGAGAAATCTGAAGAAATAGTGGCTGGAGCGAGTAGGAGAGAAAGAGGGCTGTCAACATCAAGGATGTAACAAGTGGGGGGTATTTATAGGGTTTCCATAAATGGAAAGGGGGAAACGAGGTTGTTCGGTTGAGTGGCACCCCGTCCGGGTGACAGCTCGGTCGAGTGGCAATCCGACCGGGTGGCACCTGGGTGGGTGGCAGCTCGGTCGAGTGGCACTCCGGCCGGATGGCAGTCCGACGGGGTGGCAACTCGGTCGACTGTCCACTCGGGTCGAGTGCTCAGCGTGATGAATTTTTGCGATTCCGACTCGAGTGTTGAGCGTTGCGATGCGATAGAATTTCCTATTCAAATTACTTTTAATCCCAACTACTATATCAACATACAAGCATCCTTACTTAGTGTTCGTTTAGCGTTTGCGATTCGATTGCGTTTCGATTATTCACTACAACAACAACATAAATAAACATGCACAAGTAACACATAAGGCGCACACACACGTAATAACAATAACCAGTCACGTAAGTCGAGTTGCGATTGCGATAAGCGATAAAGCGATTAAACATGAGATTATTAATAGATACTCCACATAATACAACTAATGCGATAACAGAATTAGACTAATTACAAGTCAAAGAAGTCAAAACAGGAATTGAGCAAGGAGTGACAGATCGCAATTAGCAGTCTTGTCTCCCTTTGACTTCAATCTTGACTTTGACTTTGACTTTCGAAACACGGGGTGTTACAACAATAATTTGTAAAATATGGTTGTGCATGATGAATTTATGATGTGAATCATTTCATGATTTACTTTCAAAGAACTCACAAATACATTACATGTTGCATGTTACTTATGATTGTTAAATACAACTTGAAACAGTTAAATTAGTGCACAGAACGAAATTAGCACAATCACCAGATAAACTAGCAGTACTGACTGGAGTTCAGTACTCAGACAGACATCATGTTAGGACACAGACTGAGTCCCAGGACCAAGATTTGCACTAGAATTTTATGTAGGAAAGTATGGGTTAAGAAACTGCCTTTCGAGTGACGAATAAACACTAAAAAGTGCCTGAAACACACTCTAAATGCAGAATTCTTCAAAATTCAGCAAATATCAGCATTTGAGCATCAAAATATAATGAAAAAATAAGGTTTAATTGTCCAGAATAACTTGTAAAGTTTTGGGAATGAAAATTGTCATAAAAGGTATCTGATAACACACTAAACTGTGTAATTTAGCACCTTAACGAACCGATAACCAAACGAGCAACCGGACACTACCCGAAACACTAAAATTGAACTAGAAGCATTGTTTTAACATCACAAGACTAGTTATTAACACTAAACACTAAATTACACCTTAAAATCCCTAAACACACTTAACCCCTAACTAAATCACTTAAATCCTAACTATAACATCTAACAGCTGGCAATCGGGTACCTGTTAAGACACGATTAGACCTGTTTGACTGAAAAATACACCCTTTGACTTTTTTAATTTTTAAAATAATTAAAATTACAATGTTAGGATCTATCATTTATTCATTTTTGTACATAAAACATAAAACTATTTTATAAACATGAGGTAGAAAGTAGTTAAACGAGTCGTAATCATGTTTGAAACTTATGTTGTGCGCGCCGTCAGAAACCTGTTAAACCTGTTAAGACACGATTTGCCAGCCTTTCTAACTAACATTGAAATCAAACCAAGAACCCCCCCCCCCCCCTCCACCATTTTCTTGATTATTAAATTGAACATGTTGTTTAGATATGGATCACATAAACCATTGTGTAATGTAATGGTTAGAGATAAAAAAAACAAGATTACTTAACACTTATCATTCTCAAATTTCAAACTTCACAATCTTCCTCTCCCCCTCTCAAACCTACGGCCACCATCATACACCCACACACTTCCATTTCTAGCTCATTTCCATATAATCTAAGCGTTCTCTAAGGGGTATCAAGGCTACATTAGAAGGTTGCAAGCAAGGAGACTTGAAGGACCATCTTGAGGAGCTATTAACCACCTATTTTCTTCTTCATCTTGCATCTTGTTCATCCCTAGCCTTTGTGCTAGTAGTAAGCCCTCTTGATCTTGTTTTTACACTTTATTTTAGTGGTTAAAGTATGTAGTAACTAAAGATCTAAAGAATCACACCAAAACAAGAACATGAACATAAGAGTAAAGCTTGAAATCAAGAAGATCTAAGTTGTTTAGTGTATGTGATGAACTTGTTTGTTGATTTCTTGAATGTATGGTGTAGATCACCACATAAAAGCTTGCTATATTATGATTTAAAACATGATCTAGCAAGTATGAGGATGAATCTTGAAAGATCTATGTTGATCATCCTTTATGTTAAGTGTGAACTTGAAGATAAACTTGATTTTGTGTAGGATGATGGTTCCTACAAGTTGTAAGTCTTAAAAATATAAGATTTCAAAGATAAAAGTTTCAAGAAAATAAAGTTTACTTCAAGATTTAACATGATTTGGTTTTAAAAGAAGATAGACATGTTTTATGTGTTAAAATAGAACCTTTAAAGTGTATAAGGTATGAAAAATTCAAGAAGATGAATTTTTGTAAAAATGTGTTACAAGTTGTAAAGGTTGAAATTTTGTAAGAATGAGTTTTATGAAGTAAAAATCATGTTTATGGTGCTAGTATACCATGTTAAACATCATGTTAAAATACTAGAAGATTTTACAAAACTTCAAGTTCATACCATTTTGTAGAAATGTATGTTATGACTCATGGTAAGTTGTAGGATAATTGTTGATGATTATTGATGAATTTTGGAAAAGAAAATGATATGCTAATAAGCATGGAAACCTCCATTTTCAATGGAAACTATGCCAAAATTTTTATAAAAATTCAACACTTAGAAAAATATTCTTAAACAAGTGTTTACACGTAATTTTTTATCATGGTTTTAAATATAAAATGTGCCATAATTTTTGTTATAAAAATTATAAGTTTTGAAGGTTGATTTTCAAAAATAAAAATGACTAAGTATATATTTAGGAAAATATATATTTAGAAGTCACAAAATTATGTGCTACATGTATATTGCTTGTATTAGTTATACTAAAAATTAGGAACTTTAAAAATAATACACCACACCAAAATACTAAAAATTGTAATTTGAAATATTACAAAATCACAATAAAATAAATAAATAACTTATACCCAAATATTGGACGCTTCGGACAATGGACACTTTGGACTATATACATATATTCCGGAAATAAATTTGTATCTTGACAAATGTGGTAAACGGTATTTTTGAAACCGAAGAAATGGAAATGTATGGATTATTACAACTATTATAAAATATATCATATTTTGTCAAATTAGAAATATATTATTTTTTAAGTGAGGAAAATATATATTTCATAAACAACTCAAAAATATATTATTTTGGTGAAAACTAAAAATATATATTTTTCTAACTTTAATCTTAAAAATATATTATTTTTAAGATATATGTGGAAGTGTACATACTTTTACCAAATAAAATTTATAGATATTTTTCTATAAAATTCTCTTAAAACATATATATTTTAAGAATATAAGTTGGTGATTTTTAAATTATGTAAAAACAGTATTCCGGAAAATTATACATAAATTAAGTAAAAAAATACTTAATAAATACAAGAAAATACGTATCCTATACGTATGAATGCATACCGACATACACTACCAACACTTGGTAAAATACGCATATACAAGTATTGTACACAAATATGAGAATACAAAATAACATACAAGTATACCTATACTTGAAAATATATAGGTGAGAACCATATGACAAAACAAGTTAAATAAGTCTTAATAAATAAAAGAGGCTAAGAGTCGTTACACGACCTAAGTGTCTAATAAAACATAGCACGTCTATAGGTAGTGGTACGACCCGTGGAGAGAGACTTTGCGTACACGAGGCTTCTGATGCAAACTAGTGAGTTCATGTCCCCATTTTCTCTTAACTGTTTTCGGATTTATAACTTCTGGGGGTGAAATACATGTTTCAATGGTATGGTTTAGCTAAGTAATGTACTGTTAGATCATGTGGATGGGTAGTCACACACTTAAGACCATTAATCTTGTTTTAAGACCGAGGGGTAGGAGTGGTAGATCTATCGGGTGTAGCGAGCCCCACTCATGGGTCCTTGTGTGGCCGCATGTAGTGACTATGCCGTTCCAGCCGGGTGGACCGGAGGAAATTCGCTAGGTTTGAGCCTTCCTACGCCATTGCACACATATTAATGTCCTTGCAAAACATCATTTGATCTGTTCATAAACGCTTTACATACCGGTTATCAAAAGAATACTCTCAAATGTTTACTGGAGCTCACATAAAAACACATGAACTCGCTCAACTTTTGTTGATGTTTTCAAATTACATGTATTTCAGGAAACTAAATGGATCTTGAGGCGTTGGAAATGTTTGCAAGATGTGAAATACAAGAATAGGTGTCATCCACTTTTGAAGGGTTTGTTTCGTATATCTTATCCTGGATAAGATATATGAAGCAAAGCCTTGGTTTACCAGTCTTTTGTTAAAAGTCCATGTATGGAACTTAATCTCTTTTGGATGGTTTGTAACTTAACATGAAGTTTGTTGGTTGAAATTTAACAACTTGTGTTTGTAATATTTTTAAAACTTATGAATGGATGAATATCATTTTAGTCATATAGATGTTTATTATAATTGAATGCAATGAAACTGATCAAGTCACACGTACACGCTTTCGCAAAAGTCCAGGTGTGACACACACAAGCACGTAGCATGTCTTCCAAAGTTTGTATCGTTTGTTCGCTTTGGCCGTCTGTCTAGCGGTGAAAGGTCATACTAAGATTCAATTGAGATCCAAAAGCCTACTGAAACGTTTGCCAAATCCTTGACACAAAACGACCATCTCGGTCGGATATGATATAAACAGGCACTCCATGACGTGCCATAATCTCCTTGAGATATATCTCAGCCGATTTCTTGGTGCTATCTTTCTCACTGATCGGTAGAAAATGCGCGGACTTTGTGAGTCGATCAAAAATTACCCAAATCATATGATGACCTCTTTGAGTTCTCGGTAGCTTAGTAATGAAATCCATCGATATATATTCCCATTTCCATATGAGAATCTCAGGCTGTTGCAGCAACCCTAACAGTTTCTGATATTCCGCCTTAACTTTGGCACAAGTAAGACAGTTACCCACATATGTAGCGATATCGGCTTTCATCTTAGGCCACCAATAAAAATCCTTCAAGTCTTGGTACATTTTGTCGGATCCGGGATGTATAGAGTAACTTGACTTATGAGCTTCATCCAAAATAAGTGCGTGTAGATCGCCGAAGAATGGAACCCAAATTCGCTCCATGGAGTACAATGTTCCGTATTCCTTTGGCAACAATTGTGCCTCCATTCCACGTAATGATTCAGCTTGCAGATTATCCAGTTTAAGCGCTTCTTGTTGAGCTTCACGAATTCAAGTAGTGAGATCAGTTTGTATGGTCATCTCTAAGGCTCACACCCTTAGAGGCCTTGCATGCTCCTTGAGGCTCAAGGCGTCCGCTATCACGTTCACCTTGCATGGGTGATACTTTATCTCACAATCGTAATCATTCAATAACTCGACCCATCTTCGTTGCCTCATGTTTAAGTCTTTCTGGTCGAAAATGTGTTGCAAACTCTTACGGTCTGTAAAGATCGTGCAACGAGTACCATACAAGTAGTGACGCCAAATTTTCAACACGAATATCACCGCACCTAGCTCAAGGTCATGTGTGGTATAGTTCTTCTCATGCACCTTCAACTGGTGAGACGTGTATACGATGACTTTATCCCGTTGCATCAACACGCAACCAAGACCTTGTCGAGACGTATCATAGTAAACCACAAAACCATCGGTACCGTCAGGTAAGGACAAGATAGGTGCGTTGCAAAGTTCGTCCTTCAACAATTGAGAAGCCGTTTCCTATTCTTCGCCCGAATCAAGCTTTTTGTCCTTCTGGGTTAGGGATGTTAACGGTTGAGCAATCTTTGAAAAGTTCTCAATGAACCGTCTGTAGTAGCCCACTAACCCCAGAAATTGTCGTATCTCAGTTGGGGTTCTAGGTGCTTCCCAGTTTTTGATCGCCTCAATCTTGGCAGGGTCGACATGAATTCCATTCTCATTCACGATGTGACCTAGGAATTGCACCTCACAAATCCAAAATTTGCACATCGACAGCTTTGCATACAACAGTTCCTTCTTCAAGAGTTCCAAAATCGCTCGCAAATGTTGTTCCTGCTCCTCCTTGGTTCTCGAGTATATGAGGATGTCATCAATAAACACAATCACGAACTTATCCATATACGGCTTACACACCTGATTCATGAGATCCATGAATACCACAGGTGCGTTCCTCAAGCCAAACGGCATGACAAGGAACTCGTAATGCCCATAGCGAGTCCTAAAGGCGGTTTTAGGGATTCTTTCTTTTTGTATTCTCAATTGATGATATCCCGATCTCAAATCAATCTTGGAGTAGTAGCTGGAACCTTGCAGTTGATCGAATAGGTCATCAATTCTCGGTAAGGGATACCGATTTTTGATGGTTCAATTGTTTAACTCTCTGTAGTCTATGTACATACGGAAACTCCCATCTTTCTTTTTAACAAACAACACTAGAGCTCCCCAAGGTGAGAAGCTTTGCCTGATAAATCCCTTGTCTAGCAGCTCTTGCAGCTGTTTTGATAGCTCTTACATCTCTGATGGAGCTAGCCGGTAGGGTGCTTTTGCCACTGGTGCCGCTCCTAGCACTAAATCTATCCGAAACTCCACTTGTGACTGTGGAGGTAACCCAGGCAAGTCTTCGGGAAATACTTCTGGAAATTCTCTCACAACGGGGATGTCTTCTAACTTTGGCTCCTCGGCCTCCTTGTCAATGACGTGTGCGAGGAAAGCTATGCATCCTTTTCGGAGGTACTCTGCGCCTTCATACAATTAATAACTCATAGGGGTGTCTCACGTTTCTCCCCATGAACTATGAGTGTTTCTCCATTCGGCAACGGCATGCGAATGTTCTTCTCATGACAAACCACTTTCGCTCAGTTGTCGGACAACCAATCCATCCCGATGACTACATCAAAGCTACCTAAACCAACTGGTAGAAGATCGATAGAGAATTCCTGCTCTCCAAGTTCAAGTGTACAACCCTTAATAACTTCATCTACTTCAACTAATTTCCCATTTGCCAACACTCTAGAATATGGGGTGTCTAGTTTACTTGTTTCTAAGCCAAGTATGTCCTTAAATTCTATATATATAAAGCTAAAGTCGGCGCCAGTATCAAACAAAATGGATGCATAGTTTTGATTAATAGGAAACATACCCGTAACAACATTCGGGTCCTGGTGCGCTTCACGTGCTCCAATCGTGAAGACTCTTCCACGGGCTTGATTCTCTTCGGGACAATCCTTCTTAAAGTGCCCTAAGTCTCCACAACCAAAACAACCTTGGCCTCGGCCATTACCATTTCCACCTTGGTTGTTGTTATTGTTTCCGCCTTGATTGTTGTTACCACCTTGGTTGTAATTACCATTTCCTCCTCGGTTGGCACTTCTTTCGCATGTTCCTACCCAACAAGTTTCTTTGTTGTGCCCCTGTCACACCCCCAAAATCCACATGCGGAGTATCACCGCTTGGAGGCGTGACTGACCAGGATCAAACCACTAATCATATTGAACAAGTAAATATTTAATGTAGAAGTCCAACCAACACGATTAATGTCCAAAACAAACATAGTTAAGTTATGAGCGGAAGCATAATGTTCAAAACCAAATCCAAAGTTTAATTATCCAAATGTTTAACATGGCACTTTTGGGCCTTAAGGGAAGAAATGATGCTCACGACAGCACCACTCTTGTCGCCACGAATCATGAGAGGTTCAGCGCCTGGGCGAGGAATACGGACAATCTTTTCATTGCAAAGCATCTCTACTTGATGTTGGGATAACCAGTCCATCCCAATGACAACGTCGAAACTACCCAGAGTGATAGGAAGGAGGTCGATCGAGAAAGTGTGATCAGCAAGTGTTAGGTTACAACCCTTGACTACGTGTGTGACCTCTATACTTTTACCATTAGCTAACTCTACAGCGTGTTTGGGATTCAAAGGTTTTGGGGTACGCTTAAGCAGTTGACTAACTTTTTGGGACACATAACTAGTATCAGCACCCGAATCAAATAAGACAGTAACGTAAAAGTCGTCGAGAAGTAACTTACCCGTCACAACATTGGGATCGTTCCTAGCTTCTCCATTGCCAATAACGAACGCACGGCCCCTTGCACCATTGCCATTGTTACCCCCATTGTTTCCATTCCCCTGATTGTTGTTGTTATTGTTGTTGTTCTGGTTCAACTGGGGACAGTCTTTCTTGAAGTGGCCTTCAGCTCCACACTGAAAGCACCCTTTGTTGTTACCCGGTTGTTGCTGCTGCTGACGTTGATTTTGTGGGGCTCCCTGTTGTTGCCGATTTTGGTTCGCGGGAAACTGACTCCTACATTCTCTTGCAATATGACCAGGCTTGTTGCACCGATGACAGTTACTTCTGGTGCATGGCCCACTGTGATGTAAGTTACAACGATTACATTTGGGGTGATTTCCTTTGTATCCACCCTGACTTTGGCTACCTGACAATTGCTGACTAGGACTCTTATACTCTTCAGTTCTTCTCTGTTGCGACTGGGATTGAACAGAAGTCGAACCTCTGCTTGAAGCTCCATCCCATTTACGTTTGTTATCACTGGGAGGTTCAGAGGTAGCTGTAGCACTAATGCATTTTGGTAACCTGTTTTGCTCCACCGCCTGATCAGTGAGACGGTGAGCCAACTGAACAACCTGCTGATAGGTAGCGAGATTTGCTGAAGTCACATGACTTTGGATCTCCGGCTTTAGGCCCTTAAGATATAGTTCGATACGCTTAATTGGAGGGTCCACCATAGTAGGACACAGTAGTGCAAGCTCATTCGATCTCTTAGTAAACGCCTCAATTTCTGACCCCGTCATCTTGAGGTTGAAGAACTCGACTTCCAGCTTATGAATGTCGTCATGAGTGCAGTATTCCTCCCTGATCATTTCTTTAAAATTGTTCCATGGGGTGGCGTTAGCAGCAACCAACCCCAGCATTTGGACCTGAGCGTTCCACCATGAGAGGGCTAAACCCTCGAGAGTGCCGGTAGCATATTTCACCCTGCGTGCCTCAGGGCATTCACACATTTCGAACACAGACTCTAGTTTCTCAAACCAGTGGAGGAGGCCTACTGCTCCTTCAGTGCCACTAAAAGTAGTGGGTCGGCAGTCCATAAAAGTATTGAAGGTGCAAACAGGTGGCTGAGCATGTTGACCTGTTGTGGGTATAAGAAAGGACAAGGTTTAACACAAGGATAGATTCACGAGAGTAGGATCTAAAGATCCTAGAATGAGTTATAAACTGCAGGGTATACCTCCTGCCTGTGCTGCTGCAAGTGCCGCAGCAACCTGTTCGTTGATCAGAGCCGTCAACTGGGCTTGAGTCATGTTAATGCGTCCAGACATGATCTTCATATTAAGGGAAACATGAGTGAGAAGGGTTCGCGAAAGTGCGATGACAGAAGAGAGTAAGCACACACGTGTTCAAGAAACAGTAGCTATACTACCTAAGCATATCATGAGCAAGGTTCTACGTAATCTAACAAGTAGGCAATAAAACACAAACCATATCACCTAGAATGTCGAGCCTTGCACGTGGAGTGAAGCGTCGTTGTGGATCGTAGAGCACTGTACAGGTTATAGTCTGGTTTTAACAAAAACGTTTTCCTTTATTAAAACCAAGTTCTCTATAACCAATGGCTCTGATACCAATCTGTCACACCCCCAAAATCCACATGCGGAGTATCACCGCTTGGAGGCGTGACTGACCAGGATCAAACCACTAATCATATTGAACAAGTAAATATTTAATGTAAAAGTCCAACCAACACGATTAATGTCCAAAACAAACATAGTTAAGTTATGAGCGGAAGCATAATGTTCAAAACCAAATCCAAAGTTTAATTATCCAAATGTTTAACATGGCACACAGCTGTCCATGTCCCACAACGACTCTTCCTTGTGCAAGCTCCAGGTAAGTACCTATAGACCTGCAAAGCATGTAGTAACGAGTCAACAACTAGTTGAGTGAGTTCACGTTTGGTTGTCCAGTTTATAGTTATTCCGAAAACACAGTTTGTTCTTTACCAGCTATCCAGCCGTGGGGGATACCCCATAGTTCGAAAAACGTTTATTGGTTACCCGTTCTTACGTTGGCTATTCCAGCCCGGCTCTAAGGCCGTGGGGGCTACCCCATGTTTAATTCACCAGACTCGTTACCATATCGACTACTAACGTTCGTCATGTTTAAGTGCCCTAACGTCTGTGTCTATCATCACTGACGTGCCATAGTCCATTAGTCCACGCCCGTCCCCTGCGGCACGGTGTGAGGTTTGTTAAACCTAATAGCGCTATTTAACTAATGACCCATTCGCCATTGGCCTCGGCGATTAAGTCGATATAAAAGGAGGGACTTCGTTGATAGAGTTCTAGTCTAGTATAGTTAAATCCGTCTCATACAGGACGAGGAATCTATGTTCCTGATTACGTCTCAACAGGACGAGGAATCTATGTTCCTGATTACGTCTCAACAGGACGAGGAATCTATATTCCTTAACCCATTCCCAACCCCTGGGAACCCCATGCTTTGTAACGAAGTGTGAACTCACCTTGGTTTGCTCGGCAGATTACACAGAAAGGTCACGTCTAAATGCTAGTGGTCAACCACGTCCTAACATGGTTATCACACATGTCAGGTTTAGGTTCAATTAAGGCACGTATGATTACACATAGTTTAACATATTGCTAACACGTATCGATCATGGCAACATAGTACACACATAGAATGTTTTAAATGATATCAGTTTAACATACAAATGAAGCCCACACATGCCTCGGCCCAACACTAAACTTGTAGTTCAACTTGTACGATTTATGCATCTTGTGCGATTCCATATGATACCCGGCCCAAGTAATAAGAAGCCCAAATAAGCATGATTAGTTCAACAAGTAACTGGCCCAACAATTAAACAAATAAACAACTTGTGCGATCAGCTTTATTACCCAGCCCAACATACGGCCCAAAAGACAAACTGTCAAGCGGTCTTGTGCGACTCAAAAGTCTTTGTGCGACTGAGGACCTCTTGTGCGGTCGGGTCCTCTTGTGCGACCAGGTTTGCTTGTGCGACTGATCATCTAGTGCGTATGGACATCTTGTGCAACCAAGATGTCTTATGCGATTAATTTAAAATCCCGGATTTCATGCATAGCAGTTATTATTTCCTTTTTGTAAACATATCAATTAACAAATTTCCAACAGTTTTCATATCAATAATAATCGATCAAATCATTACTTTTAATAACTGTTTCACATGACCTTATCATCATAATTATGAACAACCACACATGATCATCATCGAAATAAACAACAATGGCCGACCACCATTTAATCATCTCAAAGATTATTGGACCGATTTCTTGATGGATAAATGCCACTAACCTATGGTTTGACTAAAGGATCCCACTAGCCACATGCAAGCCTTATCTTATCATCATATGTCATTATGATCACATGTGCAACATCAGAAACAATCAGTGTTACAATCTCTAAAATCGATATGTTCCTTACAATTCATGCTAGCTAATTAATATCATTATATGATTAATCAATCTGGAACATAACAGCCAATTATATTAACATGCTTCAAAATCTCGATTAACAATATTCAGTTTTCATTCATCATCTTAATTTCCAAATCATATTACACAACATCAAACCATTCGGATCCGAACACGTATATATAGCCGATTGCATACATTCATACTAATCATAACAATACATTATTATGTGATCATCATATCTCATATTAATCATAATCAACATACATGTGAGCCGATTAGCAAGAACCCTATCATTCAACATCATAATCTATCATGTTAACCGAAACCCTAGATCATCATGCAACTATATTAGAACATCATCAAACATGTATTCGATAAACCCAAACACTAACCGGATTAGAGATGATTGAAGGTTAATCCGAATGATAAAACTTCGAGAGAGGGACTCTTTGTTGCCGTCGAGTTCAGGAGGAGAGAAAGAGAGCACTAGGGTTTGATGTGTAATATGAAATTGCAACAAATGATAAACAACTCTCTACGGGTATGTGTGTGTAAACGTATGAGGGAGTGGGCCGAACCCAACCTTAGGCCGCCCTTGGATCGGATGTAAGGAGTGTAGCCCAAATGGGTTGTGCGAGTGGGTTGTGTTGTGCGTATACATAATTCATATTCTCATATAACACAAAGTCACATATAGTCCCATTAATTCCACATATCAAATAATTACACCAAGTTTAAATACGTTACATCAAGTACGTAGATAAGTTCGGAAATACGAGTTGTCACAGCCCCTCCTTTCCACATTTGTCACACTTAACCCTCGGGCATCGACCATCATGGTGATACATGCACCTATCACACCTCGACTTGGAACCCATATAACCCTTGCCACTGGCCTCATTAGTGGCTCCATACACTTTCGTACCACGAGGCAGGTTTGCTTCCCTTCTCTTGCTTGCATTCGAGTTGTCATTGCTTGCTTGGGTGCCTTTCTTTAAGTTTGAAAACTTTCTTTTGTTGTCTCTTGAAGACTCCACATGAGTCTCTTTCTTGTTTGCATTATACTTCGAGAACTTTCCCAATCGGAGTGCCTCTTCAGTGAGTGCGACACTCAAGTCAATAGCCTCGGTGATGGTAGGAGGCTTTGAGGCAGTAACCATGCTCAGGATCTCGGGAGCAAGACCCCAGATGAATCTCTCAACCCTCTTAAATTCAGGCTCAACCAAATAGGGAATAACCTTTTATAAGTCATAAAAACACTGGATGTACTCAGCAATCTTTGGTCCATCCATTTTCAAGTTCCAGAATTCAGTTTCAAGCTTCTGAATTTCGGCCCTAGAGCAATATTTCTTTCGCATCAACTCTTTGAGCTCGTCCCAGCTCATTGCTTAAGCATCAGCTTCACCCTTGGTTTGAACCCGAAGGTTCCACCAAGAGAATGCACCATCCATGAACAATCCCGAAATGTAGGTAACTCTCTGCTCAGGCAAACACTTACTCATCCTCATAATTGAATCAGTCTTCTCGACCCACCGAACGAATGCAACGGCCCCTCATGTGCCATCAAAGTTCAAGGACTTACCGTCTAGGAACTGTTTGTAGGTATAACCTAAAACATATTAAACAACAAATCACGAGTGAGCATTGGCAAAGCACAAATGGAAATACCCAAAAGATTTGTAATGTGTCTCAGCTGACTTAACATTACCAGTTGGAGGATTACTTCCGAAAGTGCCACCCTCTTTGTTTAGAGCGAAGGGCTTCATGCTGCGCTATTGCCACAGATATGCGCTCGTTAAGTTCTGTCTCAGTTCTTGGTAACGGGTTTGTGTTTGTGTTCCGTCTGGGCGGCATTTTCTTCTATCAAGAAGTATTGGGTAGGTTAGACCATATTCACCAAATAAATGTATATAAGGTATATATAGATATACATATAACATAAATGATCATCACATCATCCAAACAAACATCACATAAGTAGCATATGCACACATAAGCAACAATGTATAATAAAGAAAACAACCACTGAGCTTTTATATATGTTTGACAATTTGGTACATTGTTTTTGTAGAAGAAAAACAAAAGGGACTCGAGGGTACATCGTGTCACGGCCCCAGACCCGGTTTGACCCCTTTCAGGAGCCGCGGGATAGAAATCCCGTGGTATTTAATTAACAGCGGAAGTTTCTTCAGGATCTTTTAAAAACTGAAATATTTCCCAATTATTTTATTTCATAATTCGGGATAAAACCCGATAATTTACAATCTTGAGATTTCACCAGGAAATCTTTTATTTTACAAAACATGTTTCTTTATTTTTATTCTAAGCCACTTTATTAAGCTGATAGTGCTTCACGGCACTTTTCCTGGATCACAACAGATCACCTGAAACATGTTTGAAAAAGGTTTTGTCAGCGGGAAATACTGAGTGAATCATTCATTTTACTAAAATGACACGTTTGTTATAATTTACAGTATTAAGAGCGATTACAATGTCTCTATCTTTTAAATTAACTGATCCAGTTGTCACTTGACCGGACGTGTGACTGTGGACATATCACTTGCTGGGTCCGTTCACCCACAAGTGATAAATAATTAGTAGCTATGTGCACATCCCCCCACATACTGGCAGTAATTTCAGATTACATAGACTTAATCCCTGTAATTATAACCTTTGAAAATAAACATGCTTTTGTAAAGTAATTTGATAAAAAGAGAATGACTCACATTGCAGATTTAACAGAGCTTATTCTACAGATTAGCCTTGATAACCTTGTTTAAATAATCAAGCACACAAACTAGGTTAGTAACTTAATACAGCATTTACGACAACTCACGAGATTACAACCTTCACAACGAATGACAAAGTGCGATACTTAAACATCCATCGATTTAACGACGAATGACAAAGCATAAACCCTAATGTGGGCAGCACTTAAACATCCATTGGATAGTTTAATCGATCGGACATTGAATCGTAGCAGCGATCGAGTTATTACCCTGAATTGTGGCAGCACTTCGTGATCAGTGTGTGTTTTTGTAGTAAACAGCGTCTAAGTGATTGTACGTAACGAATTTTATCGTCGTAACATGCAAACAGTTCAAGTCCCAAACCCTGGTATTTATACTTGAAAAGTTGTCCCCCCGCGTGCGCGGAAGGTGTCGTGACTTCTGTCGCGACTCGCCTGGGGTGACGACCTATCCTAGGGTAGCCTTGTCACTAGTATAGGCCTGCTGAGTCGATTTCGTGTTATTTCGAATTTTTGACAGCGTTTTGTTAAGATATTACCGAATAGGGTTTACCCCCCTTGAGTTTTAGGGGCCCTAATCCTGATTCCAAATGTTCTGAAAATTTTAGGGTTTGTGCAGAATCACTTGGGTTTCTCAATTAGGGTTTCCTAATTGGATAACTAATATAATAAATAGTACTTTTTGATGAGAGTTGTTACATTCTCCCCACCTTAATAAAAATCTCGTCCTCGAGATTTACTGAATAAGTGAGGATATTTTCGCTTCATTTCTGATTCCAGCTCCCAAGTGTATTCAGCTCCTCTCTTTGAATCCCATCTGACTTTGACTAAAACTAGTCATTTATGTTTGAGAAACTTGATCTTTCGATCCTCAATTTGAAGAGGTTTCTTAACAAATTTCAGTTTTTCGTTTACCTCTATATCTCGAAGAGGTACTACCAGTGATTCATCTGATAAGCACTTCTTGAGATTGGATACATGAAATACATCATGTACTCCTGATAATTCTTCTGGTAGTTGTAAACGATAAGCTACTGGTCCTATACGTTGGATCACTAAAAATGGTCCTACGTACCTTGGACTTAGTTTTCCTTTCTTTCCGAATCTAACTACTCCTTTCCAAGGAGAAACTTTCAATAGTACTTTGTCTCCTACTTGGAATTCTAACGGCTTGCATCTATTGTCTGCATAACTTTTCTGGCGATTTCGAGCCGTCTTCAGCCTTTCCTTGATTTGAGTAATCTTATCAGTCGTCTCTTGCACTATTTCAGGACCTGATAATTGACTTTCTCCTATTTCTGCCCAACAAACTGGTGTTCTGCATTTTCTTCTATACAGTGCTTCAAATGGGGCGGTTTTAATACTTGAATGATAGCTATTGTTATAGGAGAATTCAATTAATGGTAAATGATCATCCCAATTTCCACCAAAATCTATCACACATGCTCGGAGCATGTCTTCTAGAGTTTGGATTGTCCTTTCACTTTGTCCGTTTGTTTGGGGATGATATGCAGTGCTCAGATTTAATCGAGTTCCCATAGCTTGCTGGAAACTTTTCCAGAAATGAGAAGTAAAACGACTATCCCTATCCGAAACAATGGAGAGTGGAACTCCATGTAAGGATACAACTTCATCTACATACAATTTAGCCAGTCTTTCCATGCTAAAGGTTTCTTTCATAGGTAAAAAGTGAGCTGATTTGGTTAATCGATCCACAATTACCCAAATCGCATCATTACCTTTTCTGGTTTTGGGTAACTTAGTAACAAAATCCATTGTTATAAGTTCCCATTTCCATACTGGCATTTCTAATTGTTGTAGTAACCCTGAAGGTTTCTGATGTTCTGCTTTAACTCGTGAACAAGTAAGACATTTAGAAACATATCGTGCTATGTCCTTTTTCATTCCTATCCACCAAAAGTTCTGTCTTAAATCTTGGTACATCTTATTGTTTCCTGGGTGCATAGTATACCTAGATTTATGACCTTCTTCTAAAATCTTAGGTCTTAAGTCTCCCTGCTTAGGTACCCAAATTCTACTTTTGTGGAATCTCCAAATTCCATCTGCTCCTTGTTCTAATTCCTTGATTCGTCCTTTCATTCCTTCAGCATCATCCTTGATTGCTGTAGTTTGAACATTCTTCAATTGTTCCATTAAATCTATTTGTAGATTTAATCTGAGAGCACGAACTCTTCGTTGTTTCTCATAATACTTACGACTTAAGGCATCTGCAACTACATTTACCTTTCCTTCATGATACTGAATATCACAGTCGTAGTCACTTAGGATTTCCATCCATCTCCTTTGCCTCATATTTAACTCTGTTTGCCCAAATATATATCTTAAACTTTTGTGGTCTGTGTAGACAGTAAATTTACTTCCGTAAAGATAATGTCTCCAAATCTTAAGGGCAAAAATTACGGCTCCTAATTCTAAATCATGAGTCGTATAGTTTTCTTCGTGATTTTTCAATTGCCTTGAAGCATATGCAATCACCTTTTTGCGTTGCATAAGCACACATCCATATCCTAGTTTTGAAGCATCACAATATACTTCAAAATCTTCAGTTCCTTCTGGTAAGGCTAAAATTGGTGCATTTGTTAATTTCTGCTTCAATATTCTAAAGGCTTCTTCTTGCTTAGGTCCCCATTCAAACTTAACCGCTTTACAGGTTAGCTTATGAGTTTACAGTCATGCCCTTTAGAAATATCTATTTTAGGTATGTCCTCTTCTTGTACCTTTAATTGATGATATCCGGAGCGTAAATCTATCTTAGAGAAATATCTAGCCCCTTGAAGTTGATCGAAAAGATCATCAATCCTAGGTAATGGATATCGATTCTTAATTGTAAGCTTATTCAATTCTTTTTAATCGATACACATTCTCATTGAACCGTCCTTTTTCTTAACAAACAACACAGGTGCTCCCCACGGGGAGGAACTAGGTTGTATGAATCCTTTACTTAGTAATTCATCTAATTGCTTTTTCAGTTCTAACATTTCAGTGGGTGCTAACCGATAAGGTGCCTTGGCTATCGGTGTAGTTCCTGGAATTAGATGAATCCTAAATTCTACTTCCCTATCTGGGGGTAATCCTGGTAACTCTTCTGGAAATACATCTGGATATTCGGAGACTACTGGTATTTCCTTAAGATCTTTACCCTTAGTGCTAATGATTACCGAAATCATATACACTATTCCTTGTTTTCGTTCATAATTAGCAACTTTCATTACTGATATGAACTTCATAGGCTTACGTGGTTTATCTCCTGTAATCCTAATTATTTCCCCAGTAGGTGCCTGAATTTCTATAGAATTCTGATCACACAAGATTCGAGCATGCTTGGCTATTAACCAATCCATTCCTAATACAACATCAAATTCAGCTAAATTCATCGGTAATAGTTTTGCAGAGAATTTATGTCCTAAAAGTTCTATGTTTTCTTCTTGCAAAACTTTATCTATTTTAACTGAATTTCCGTCTGTTGTTTCAACTGTAAAAATCTACCTAATATTGGTTAAAGGTAAACTAAGAGCTTGGCAGAATGAAGTATTTATAAAACTTTGGTTTGCACCAGAGTCAAATAATACTTTGGCGTAAATGTTGTGAACTAAGAACGTACCCGCTATCACATCTGGGATGAGTTCTGCTTCTTGAGTGGTCAGCTGAAATGCCCTCGCATTCTTCTTAATAGTTCCTTCGGTTGCCTTGGTTTTGTTGTCTGCTGGTTTGATCACTTTAGGACATTCTGTTTTGAAATGTCCTGTCTCTCCACAATTGTAACAAATTATGGACTTCTTCCTGCAATTTTCTTCACGATGCCCTACAGTTTTGCAAAAATTGCAATATACTTTGCATTTTCCAAAATGTTTCTTTTTGCAATTTTGACAGAATGGCAAAGTTGAAGATTGCCCTGTTCCTCTTTTCTTGAAACTGTTATTATTACCCATACGAAATCCTTGGGTAATTTTCTGAGCCAATTCTTTCTTTATGCCTTCATCTCTTGTGCGTACCAGTTCATCAGTTAGGGTGTTAGCTAATTCCACAGCATCGTCAATAGTGCGAGGTCTCGCAACTTTAACAATATTGCGGATTTCACTAATCAGCCCCCAAATGTAGCGAGAAATGAGTACCAGTTCTGGCGAAGCCAGCGTTGGTACCACTCTAGCATATTCAAAGAATGTCGAAGTATAACCGCGACAATCTACACCCATCATCCTATGATTTAGGAACTTATTTGTCATTTGTTCCTTTTCATACTCGGGACAGAATTTTCTTTCTACAAAACCCTTAAATTCTTCCCAATTCATAGCATAAGCTATTATTCTTCCTTTTGATTGTAACACAGTGTTCCACCATTCAAGTGCTCCTTCCTTGAAGAGATTTGATGCGTACATGACCTGATCATCTTTAGCACATTTACTTATTGCAATGACTGCTTCGGTTTTCTCTAACCAACGCAGTGATGTTGTTGCTCCTTCATTGCCTGCAAATTCAGTGGGTTTACAAGCAAGGAATTCTTTGAAAGTGCAACCAGGCGTTGCAGTTTTCATTTTCTTAGGAAATGGAGCTTGATGTGGTTCTGCATTATGATTGACATTCTCATTTCCTCCGTTTACACTATTACTGAAGTTATCTTCAGTAATACGTTTACTTGGAACAATTGGTTGCGGTTCGATTGGATTCTTTATAGCAGCAACGAATGCTGGAATAGCATTGGCTATCCCTTGAGCAACAATATTCTCGATATCCTGTCTAGTCATATATTGATCTCCTGGATGTTGCTCTGACTGATTAACCTCATTTACTGGTTTATTACCAATATTTGACATCTGATAATAAATTTTATGTAAATAATTAGTATAAATACAAATATAATAAAACAGTTTGCACATAATCACATTAACATATATAATCAAAATTATCGATTTCACAAGTTTCATTTTTTATATATTATATTATGCCTCATACACACGATTATCATACAACGTTTTATTGTTAAGTTATTTACACATACTGATTATTATGATTATTTATTAACACATATTCCTGCAAACTCTCATTATCTGGTCCACTAATTTCTTAAAAACGACGCTCCCTTTCGTCATACTTCCAAGTAACTCTTTCTCCCACATCCCTAATTCGATTTCCTGCATCAATTTACTCTTCGCCCCAGAGGCGAAGTTCAGTAAGATTCTCCGGGCTCATAGTTGGGTATAGTGGAGGTTCTGGGTCAACTTGCGGGAAAAACGTATCAGGGTTGTTTAAAAGATTTTGGTATTGCCAATCAGTTGTCCACCATTCATCTAAATCTACTGGTAATGGTTGAGGTTGGACAATAGGATCTGGAATAGCAGGTTCCAGATTGATTGGGATTGGAGCTTCTAGTGGATAACTGAAAAGATCTTCTTCAGTAAATATAAGGTTTGGATTAGCTGCTTCAAGGTTTCCATCGGCAGGTCCGATGAGATCACTCATTACTAATTTATGATCTAAAACTTCCCAGGGAGTCATTTTCTGTTTCTGTCTAGAACTCTCTCCGACTTCTCTTTCTGTTTGCTTAAAACTCTTCTCAACTTCTATCTCTATTTGATTAATATTTTCGTCAATTTCTACCCCTTTTCCTTTGTCTTTTGGTTCTTTAGTTTTAGTAACCTTTCTTGTTGCTGGCTTTTTCCTACGTACACGTCTCCAGCCCACAAATCTGCTTCTTTTCTTGGGTTTAGGTTTTGCCAGTGGTTTGGATTGAAATTCCATGGGTTCTTCTTTATCAGCGAAGTAACCGGTGAATTCCTTGGAAACTTCTATCTTAACAGGATAGAGGTTAAGATTTTCTAAACCTTCAGATATCTCATTCATGCTGTTTAACATATATGCAAAATACATACCAAATGTTAAAACAACATTTTATACATAACCAGTAATATTATTGCATACATAAAACAACTGACAAGTAAATTATACTACGATTTACTGTAACTTGTTTATTTACTAAATAAGGTTTCTGGGAAATAAAAGTGCTAAAACTTTTGAGTATTTAGAGATTTGCATTTTCTGCTACTGTGGCTAGCATATAGAGATTTGCCCATTTCTCATCTAATTTGTCCTCCCAAGGTGATTTATTGATTAAATCCTGGGTTTCTTGTTTAACTTTCTTCTCTCGGTTTTTCCTTATTTCCTCCTGACTTTTCCTAATAATCAAACTTCTTTTGTTAGGAGAAAGTGGTTCCTCGTAATGTGCCTTACGGACAAATATTCCTTCTTCAGGAATTACATAAGGTTTTGTTTGGGATGAACTTCCTTTCTCGTTGGATGACCTATCTAGTTTAAGATAGATGTTTGACATCTTTTGTTTACCCATACTGTAATTAACAAATAATCAGTTAATAAAACACATAATCACATAATTGGCAATTAGTAAAATTAAGTATTTCTAAATACTTAATAGGCTTAAATCAGTGGCTCTGATACCACCTTGTTTCTGTCACGGCCCCCGACCCGGTTTGACCCGTTTCAGGAGCCGTGGGACAGAAATCCCGTGGTATTTAATTAACAGCAGAAGTTTCTTCAGGATCTTTTAAAAACTGAAATATTTCCCAATTATTTTATTTCATAATTTGGGATAAAACCCGATAATATACAATCTTGAGATTTCACCAGGAAATCTTTTATTTTACAAAACATGTTTCTTTATTTTTATTCTGAGCCACTTTCTTAAGCTGATAGTGCTTCACGGCACTTTTCCTGGATCACAACAGATCACCTGAAACATGTTTGAAAAAGGTTTTGTCAGCGGGAAATACTGAGTGAATCATTCATTTTACTAAAACGACACGTTTGTTATAATTAACAGTATTAAGAGTGATTACAATGTCTCTATCTTTTAAATTAACTGATCCAGTTGTCACTTGACCGGACGTGTGACTGTGGACATATCACTAGCAGGGTCCGTTCACCCACAAGTGATAAATAATTAGTAGCTATGTGCACATCCCCCCACATACTGGCAGTAATTTCAGATTACATAGACTTAATCCCTGTAATTATAACCTTTGAAAATAAACATGCTTTTGTAAAGTAATTTGATAAAAAGAGAATGACTCACATTGCAGATTTAACAGAGCTTATTCTACTGATTAGCCTTGATAACCTAGTTTAAATAATCAAGCACACAAACTAGGTTAGTAACTTAATACAGCATTTACGACAACTCACGAGATTACAACCTTCACAACGAATGACAAAGTGCGATACTTAAACATCCATCGATTTAACGACGAATGACAAAGCATAAACCCTAATGTGGGCAGCACTTAAACATCCATTGGATAGTTTAATCGATCGGACATTGAATCGTAGCAGCGATCGAGTTATTACCCTGAATTGTGGCAGCACTTCGTGATCAGTGTGTGTTTTTGTAGTAAACAGCGTCTAAGTGATTGTACGTAACGAATTTTATCGTCATAACATGCAAACAGTTCAAGTCCCAAACCCTGGTATTTATACTTGAAAAGTTGTCCCCCCGCGTGTCGGGGAAGGTGTCGTGACTTCTGTCGCGACTCGCCTGGGGTGACGACCTATCCTAGGGTAGCCTTGTCACTAGTATAGGCCTGCTGAGTCGATTTCGTGTTATTTCGAATTTTTGACAGCGTTTTGTTAAGATATTACCGAATAGGGTTTACCCCCCTTGAGTTTTAGGGGCCCTAATCCTGATTCCAAATGTTCTGAAAATTTTAGGGTTTGTGCAGAATCACTTGGGTTTCTCAATTAGGGTTTCCTAATTGGATAACTAATATAATAAATAGTACTTTTTGATGAGAGTTGTTACACATCGCCTCGGTCGCACAAGTTTCATAATACAAAAGGAGCAACTATTTTCTCCTACATTGGTCTTCCTGGTCTTCAAGTGTCTCTAGCTCAATCCTGGTCTTCATATACATATGGTAGTGTGTAACACCCCGAAATCGGGATTGGTAATTAAACCATGTTAATAATAATGAATGGGTAAAATACCGTTAGTGGTAAAAGTAAACCCGGTGAATATTAGGAATTTAATAGATAAACCTAATATTAAATAAAAAGTGAATAAAAGCTTTTGAGGAAATAAAGATAATAAGAGGCCCGAGTTAACGGGATTTAAAAATAAAACGGGTTATGACTTCCCCGAACCCACTAAGTAACTAGGAATATCAACCTAGTTAGTTAAGTGTTGTAAAAACAATAAAAGAAACATGAAATAGATAACCCTTTTATAAACTATGGAACTAGAGGGACTAAAAGAGGCAAAAGGGAAAGATGTTTTTAATTAAAAAAATAAACACCAAAACACACACATATGTGTGTGTTTGGTCGATGATTTCACAGAGCCAGGAGAAGGGCTCTTCTCAAAACCCTAAACTCACTAAAATCCATCAAAATCCAAGGGAAATCGAGTTGGAAATTGAGGCTTTAACTAAATTCGTGATCACCCAAGCTAGAAGATCATAAGGTATGTTGAATTTCATCATTTGGTGATATCTTGAAATTTGGATGAACATGCATGAACGAAATTCTAGAATGAATGTTGTGTATATGAGTGATATTGGGTTGAATCTATGTCTAGAAACAAACCCTAGATGCAAACTTGTAAAATTGTACCATAAACTAGTGATTAGTCAATTAACCAAGTATGAGCCAAGTGGGTTTTGACTAAATAGTGAAGATGATGATATGCATGTGCTTAGAATCATCATATTTGATAGTTGGAGCAAAATACTTGAACAATTTATAAGTTCGAGTGAATGCTCATATGTGACTTGAAATGGGTTTTTGTATATTATGATGAAATTAGTGTTTTTGTTCATATAAATAGGTGTTTGGAATCAAGATGTCTACTAATTAATTTGTAGAAGTTGATTATATTAGATGTTCGGATAAATGTCTAATGCTATGATGAAACGGGTTTTTTCATGTAGATAGAAACCTTTAGTTCTTGCTTAACAAATGAATAATTAACTTTGATAATCAAGAGCTAAGTTAAATTGGTGTTAATAATAGCATGAACTTAGACTTGAAAAGTAGTTAAAACGGTGGCGTAAGAATAATGCCTATCGGATACTTGACAAAGTGCTTAAATGAATTGTCGAGGTTATAATATAATCACTTATGTTAATAGGCAGTTTGGTCAAACTGACCAAAATGAAATCAAATGGTGAATTTTGATGTAAAACCCGTAAGATGGAATAGTCATAATTAATGATGACTAATCTAACCGTCTTACGAATTATGATGATAGTTTGACGCTTGACAAGCTAGGTGGAGGCTTGGAAAGGAAGCGGGTCAAACGAAGCAAGTATGAAGGAAAGTCGTAATTCGGATGCAAGGTAAGTATATCTTACACAAGTCATATATTTTAGAATATCCTTTTGTCGTGTTACGAAAAAAGACAATTATGACGTAAGCCATAGTAGGCCAAAAAGTTTTAAGAAATGGAATTATAAGTAAAGTGACCGCACGGTGTAAATCAGAGCGAGTCATATATACGAGGTGGTAATAAATGTCATCTCGCTAATGTAATTGGTAATTTAGACCAAATGGGTCAAAAGGTGAAATTATCACCCTTGACAATATCGACTAATGGGTTGTCGAGTTGTATGATTTTAGGGAATAAATAGCACATGGATGTTTACAGCGCTATCATTTAGCAGCCACTAAAGCAATGTATTGAAACGGGTCAATATATTGATCTGAGCCAGGTATGTATAATAACACAACTCATCATGTAGAATTTGGAGTTCTATAAGAGTTAGACAAGGTTAAAATATAGATATTCGGTTATCTTTTAGGTAAGCCGAATAAATTGAGTTATGATTATAATGTTTTAGAAGCACATGGGTTTACAAACAACAACTATAGTTAAAAGGTCGGATTTTGAGTCAAACAAGTATTTAAAGGTCCTTGTAGTGAAAGAAGGATGAAAATTTACCAAACTGTCCTTGTAAGCTAATTCGAAGGAACGACCCTTAAAGGTGGTTCGGAAATGAGTCTTATGATTAGATAAATTCTTCGAATGAGTATAGGTAGTGAAAGATGTAAATTCTTGGGTCGAAAGACTTTATATGAGTCTTTGACGTAAAATGATAATTCGAGGGGTAAAACTCGGAATATATAGATCTCCACATTAAATCCACCACAAATATAGTTGTGGTGGAAGATTACTTGGTAAGAAATGTGGAAATATAAGGCTAGATACAAATGAAGGCGAATCATGTTTAAAATATACTTAAATACACTTAACGGGTCAAAATAAGCATACGAGCGAAAACGGGTTAAAATATATAAGAAACCCGCAATTAGAACCTAACATGGTAGAAAATATTGAATTGAGGTGGTTCATGTGAAATAATGATCAAACAAATATGTTTGTTTGATAAATGCGTAAACGGGTCAAAATTCTGTAAAAAGGTAATAAGCCGAAGGCATAAAAGTCTCAAAAATTTATTAAGTCGGATGTCGGATTTTAACTCCATATGATGGAGAATCAAATTACAAACACGTAGGAAGAAACGGTAGGTCAAACGGACAAGCGGATTGAAAGATACGAAAGTTTTCGTGTCAAAAACGGCAAAATGGAAGAATCTGATACAGGGGCCACCGTAAGTTACGGTGGAGACTGAAAACGCTACGGCAGTTATCTCCTGCCTTACGGTGGAGTATTTTAAAACAGGGGCTACCGTAAATTACGGTAGCCACCGTAATTTACGGTGGACCTTTACGGTAGCCACCGTAATTTACGGTGGACCCTGGACAAAAATGTATTTAATCAGTTTTGTTTCCCTGACTCGTTTAGATACGTTTTAAACCCCGTATGACTAAAGCGTTTCATGTTTATGAAATGTAGGTACTTTTTGGATGCCGGAAGACGATCAAGCTCAACGAAGAACCGAACACGATAAAGATACATGCTTCCGCACATTGCCTCGTCATAAATTTTAAACGACGAATCTGATCACGTTATGTCGAATAACTTATGATTTGTAAAAGTTTTAATAAATCCATATTTTTATAGTATGTGTAGTCTTAACTACACATCTAATTGTTGGTATTTACATGTAAAACCGTTAAATAGCATCTAGGGTGTTACAAGTTGGTATCAGAGCCCTGGTTTAAGAGATTCAAGTATGGTGGGAAAACTATGCTTGGACTTAAACCTTATGCTCTTAATAAAGATTGGTGTTCGGTTCGATGCTTGATCGCAAATCCAGTAAGTGCATGTATGTTAATCGTTTAGCGTATTAAAGTGTTGTAAACAACACATAGGGTTATCGTGTAATACACGTTACTCCAATTAAATGATAGATATAGCTAACAAAATTTCGTGCGTTGACACATATAGTAGAAAAGCCTTGTATTATGATACGGGCATTTAGTAAAGTTGACATTACTAACTTTTGTAAATGTCTTAATTGAAGGACACTTTCATTTAAAGATGACAAGAGTTGAACAAATTACGGATATGATAGAGGAACGGTCCGAAGTATGACAAGAGGAGCATGCTCACCAAGGGCTAAATCGCGTAACGACCGCGAACAAGGTTAATGGCAGGGAACGCCCGACGGGGCAAGCATTACCAGGTGCACGCTTTTAAATATAATCGCACAAATAGCAATATGCAATAAAAAAGTAGAGAATGATTGTTGCATATGTAAATTAGAAACTTGGAAAAACCTGAATAGAAATACATATCCAGGATATTATTTCCAAGAAAACTAAATAGAGGCGTTACTTACATAGGGCGTGATGTGAAAACTATAAAAAGGTCGTGTATGTCATGTGTTAATCGCTTACTCTGGCTAAGTAAGTAGTGGCATATGATACCATGAGTTTCTTATAGCGGACACATTTACATCCGATGTAGTAAGGGCGGGGTGAATGGGACTAACTTAAAAAGTACCCAAATGAATCAAATGAGCAAAATATTTGATAATAATGTAAACGCACAGTCGGGTGACGGAAGCGTATTACATAGGGATGATGAGCCCGAGTGAAGGGACAAAGATTAATGTAAAACGATTAAGGTATGCATTGGGAGGGGTGTGCTTACACTCGAACCCAGAGAATGCAAATATGACTCTTAACGGGCCGATTTTGTAAAACGCCAAACTTGAGAACATAGTAGGAATATAAAAGCGAAACGAAGTCATAATGCATACCGTAAGGGTTGCAATAATAACGACTTCGGTAAAACACCCGGTTGGTGGATAAGGATTTAAACACATGCGTAGACCGAGAAACGGGAACTCGGATGGAAAGTTAAAAGACTTGGATTTTGAGTCATGACTAAAAGACGACAAGATGAAGTAAATAGAAGTTTTGATAAATCATGTTCAACTATTTTAAAGTTGAACGGGTCGAACAAAGATTGAAGTTTGACATTCATAAGTGATGAATTTTCACACGAACAAGTCAGATGAATTTAATAAAGGATGACACTTGCTAAAGTAAGTAAGCGCGAACCGAATAAATAAAAGTGCGAAACATTAATAAACCTATGTAAAGGAGTTATAGGCGTTAAAAATATTAAAATAAAAGAACCCGGGTAATGGAACGTAAAGGAGTATAGGTAAGAACCGGGTAACGGTGAGTGTAGGGCAAACCGACGTGTATTTGACGTTAGAAGTCACAAAGTCGGAAGGATAATTCGAAAGAAAACAAGGTAGCCTTAGACTACGGTCAAGGTCAAACGAAACCCAAAAAGTAAAAGTGAATAATTCTAAACATAAAAAGGGGTGCCTTAACGCCATATGCATATATAAACGTATACACATTTGAATAAAGACTCGAATGAAAGATGATCTATGGGATCATCATAACCTACGGGATACTAATTAGTGTAAAGGTCTACGGGACCAAAATGATCCACTAATCATGAATTGAAGCAAATGGATCGTAAAGGGGCCTCGCCCTAAAGAGGTGAAAGCTTAAAGAAATAGCCTACGAGGTTAAGTGAAGGAACCTACGGGTCCATAGTGTAAGGTGAGGAGACTTGTTACGATTCCCCGCGTAAAACGAGAACGAGAAAGAATAAATTTTGGACTGTCAATATCCCGGTATGGGTAATTGACAAAAGTTAAAGAGAAGATGCTAAACTAAAACTTCGGTTTTGGTAAGAAATAACGCTTTTACAAATATGAATTCGGATAGACATATAAATGGTAAGCATGAAAGATATAAGTCTTGACACTGATAGGTGCAAGACGATATATCCGAAAAGTGATATTCTTGAAAATAAAAAGCTGATATAAAATTTGGCATGGTGTGACGTGATCACGGTTAAGAAGTGTAACGTGAAGTATAATCACATTAGAGCCGAGCGATGAATATTGCTAAGTTAATTAAACTAGTGAAAATAACGAGATTACGTTATTTCAAGTTGCATTATGCCGTATAAGATACGTAGATGATTAATAACCAAAAAGATGTTACCATACCTTTCTGGTAAATACTAACACTTGATTAAAATATGGGCAATGCTCAACTGATTATCGAGAGCAAGTGCATTGAGTTTAAACTCAATAAACTATGTAAGAAAGGTTTCGGGGACGAAACCTCTTTAAGGGGGGTAGACTTGTAACACCCCGAAATCGGGATTGGTAATTAAACCATGTTAATAATAATGAATGGGTAAAATACCGTTAGTGGAAAAAGTAAGCCCGGTGAATATTAGGAATTTAATAGATAAACCTAATATTAAATAAAAAGTGAATAAAAGCCTTTGAGGAAATAAAGATAATAAGAGGCCCGAGTTAACGGGATTTAAAAATAAAACGGGTTATGACTTCCCCGAACCCACTAAGTAACTAGGAATATCAACCTAGTTAGTTAAGTGTTGTAAAAACAATAAAAGAAACATGAAATAGATAACCCTTTTATAAACTATGGAACTAGAGGGACTAAAAGAGGCAAAAGGGAAAGATGTTTTTAATTAAAACAAATAAACACCAAAAACACACATATGTGTGTGTTTGGTCGATCATTTCACAGAGCCAGGAGAAGGGTTCTTCTCAAAACCCTAAACTCACTAAAATCCATCAAAATCCAAGGGAAATCGAGTTGGAAATTGGGGCTTTAACTAAATTCGTGATCACCCAAGCTAGGAGATCATAAGGTATTTTGAATTTCATCATTTGGTGGTGATATCTTGAAATTTGGATGAACATGCATGAACGAAATTCTAGAATGAATGTTGTGTATATGAGTGATATTGGGTTGAATCTATATCTAGAAACAAACCCTAGATGCAAACTTGTAAAATTGTACCATAAACTAGTGATTAGTCAATTAACCAAGTATGAGCCAAGTGGGTTTTGACTAAATAGTGAAGATGATGATATGCATGTGCTTAAAATCATCATATTTGATAGTTGGAGCAAAATACTTGAACAATTTATAAGTTCGAGTGAATGCTCATATGTGACTTAAAATGGGTTTTTGTATATTATGATGAAATTAGTGTTTTTGTTCATATAAATAGGTGTTTGGAATCATGATATCTACTAATTAATTTGTAGAAGTTGATTATATTAGATGTTCGGATAAATGTCTAATGCTATGATGAAACGGGTTTTTACATGTTGATAGAAACCTATAGTTCTTGCTTAAGAAATGAATAATTAACTTTGATAATCAAGAGCTAAGTTAAATTGGTGTTAATAATAGCATGAACTTAGACTTGAAAAGTAGTTAAAACGGTGGCCTAAGAATAATGCCTATCGGATACTTGACAAAGTGCTTAAATGAATTGTCGAGGTTATAATATAATCACTTATGTTAATAGGCAGTTTGACCTTTAAAACTCAAACTGACCAAAATGAAATCAAATGGTGAATTTTGATGTAAAACCCGTAAGATGGAATAGTCATAATTAATGATGACTAATCAAACCGTCTTACGAATTATGATGATAGTTTGACGCTTGACAAGCTAGGTGAAGGCTTGGAAAGGAAGCGGGTCAAACGAAGCAAGTATGAAGGAAAAGCGTAATTCGGATGCAAGGTAAGTATATCTTACACTAGTCATATATTTTAGAATACCCTTTTGTCGTGTTACGAAAAAAGAAAATTATGACGTAAGCCATAGTAGGCCAAAAAGTTTTAAGAAATGGAATTATAAGTAAAGTCCGCACGGTGTAAATCGGAGCGAGTCATATATACGAGGTGGTAATAAATGTCATCTCGCTAATATAATTGGTCATTTAGACCAAATGGGTCAAAAGGTGAAATTATCACCCTTGACAATATCGACTAATGGGTTGTCGAGTTGTATGATTTTAGGGAATAAATAGCACATGGATGTTTACAGCGCTATCATTTAGCAGCCACTAAAGCAAGGTATTGAAACGGGTCAATATATTGATCCGAGCCAGGTATGTATAATAACACAACTCATCATGTAGAATTTGGAGTTCTATAAGAGTTAGACAAGGTTAAAATATAGATATTCGGTTATCTTTTAGGTAAGCCAAATAAATTGAGTTATGATTATAATGTTTTAGAAGCACATGGGTTTACAAACAAGAACTATAGTTAAAAGGTCAGATTTTGAGTCAAACAAGTATTTAAAGGTCCTTGTAGTGAAAGAAGGATGAAAATTTACCAAAGTGTCCTTGTAAGCAAATTCGAAGGAACGACCCTTAAAGGTGGTTCGGAAACGGGTCTTATGATTAGATAAATGCTTAGAATGAGTATAGGTAGTGAAAGATGTAAATTCTTGGGTTGAAAGACTTTATATGAGTCTTTGACGTAAAATGATAATTCGAGGGGTAAAACTCGGAATATATAGATCTCCACATTAAATCCACCACAAATATAGTTGTGGTGGAAGATAACTTGGTAAGAAATGTGGAAATATAAGGCTAGATACAAATGAAGGCGAATCATGTTTAAAATATACTTAAATACCCTTAACGGGTCAAAATAAGCATACGAGCGAAAACGGGTTAAAATATATAAGAAACCCGCAATTAGAACCTAACATGGTAGAAAATATTGAATTGAGGTGGTTCATGTGAAATAATGATCAAACAAATATGTTTGCTTGATAAATGCGTAAACGGGTCAAAATTCTGTAAAAAGGGAATAAGCTGAAGGCATAAAAGTCTCTAAAATTTATTAAGTCGGATGTCGGATTTTAACTCCATATGATGGAGAATCAAATTACAAACACGTAGGAAGAAACGGTAGGTCAAACGGACAAGCGGATTGAAAGATACGAAAGTTTTCGTGTCAAAAACGGCAAAATGGAAGAATCTGATACAGGGGCCACCGTAACTTACGGTGGGCACCGTAAGTTACGGTGGGGACTGAAAACGCTACGGCAGTTATCTCCTGCCTTACGGTGGAGTATTTTAAAACAGGGGCTACCGTAAATTACGGTAGCCACCGTAATTTACGGTGGACCCTGTACAAAAATGTATTTAATCAGTTTTGTTTCCCAGACTCGTTTAGATACGTTTTAAACCCCGTATGACTAAAGCGTTTCATGTTTATGAAATGTAGGTACTTTTTGGATGCCGGAAGACGGTCAAGCTCAACGAAGAACCGAACACGATAAAGATACATGCTTCCGCACATTGCCTCGTCATAAATTTTAAACGACGAATCTGATCACGTTATGTCGAATAACTTATGATTTGTAAAAGTTTTAATAAATCCATATTTTTATAGTATGTGTAGTCTTAACTACACATCTAATTGTTGGTATTACATGTAAAACCGTTAAATAGCATCTAGGGTGTTACAAGTTGGTATCAGAGCCGTGGTTTAAGAGATTCAAGTATGGTGGGAAAACTATGCTTGGACTTAAACCTTATGCTCTTAATAAAGATTGGTGTTTGGTTCGATGCTTGATCGCAAATCCGGTAAGTGCATGTATGTTAATCGTTTAGCGTATTAAAGTGTTGTAAACAACACATAGGGTTATTGTGTAATACACGTTACCCCAATTAAATGATAGATATAGCTAACAAAATTTCGTGCGTTGACACATATAGTAGAAAAGCCTTGTATTATGATACGGGCATTTAGTAAAGTTGACATTACTAACTTTTGTAAATGTCTTAATTGAAGGACACTTTCATTTAAAGATGACAAGAGTTGAACAAATTACGGATATGATAGAGGAACGGTCCGAAGTATGATAAGAGGAGCATGCTCACCAAGGGCTAAATCACGTAACGACCGCGAACAAGGTTAATGGCAGGGAACACCCAACGGGGCAAGCATTACCAGGTGCACGCTTTTAAATATAATCGCACAAATAGCAATATGCAATAAACAAGTAGAGAATGATTGTTGCGTATGTAAATTAGAAACTTGGAAAAACCTGAATAGAAATACATATCCAGGATATTATTTCCAAGAAAACTAAATAGAGGCGTTACTTACATAGGGCGTGATGTGAAAACTATAAAAAGGTCGTGTATGTCATGTGTTAATCGATTACTCTGGCTAAGTAAGTAGTGGCATATGATACCATGAGTTTCTTATAGCGGACACATTTACATCCGATGTAGTAAGGGTGGGGTGAATGGGACTAACTTAAAAAGTACCCAAATGAATCAAATGAGCAAAATATTTGATAATAATGTAAACGCACAGTCGGGTGACGGAAGCGTATTACATAGGGATGATGAGCCCGAGTGAAGGGACAAAGATTAATGTAAAACGATTAAGGTATTCATTGGGAGGGGTGTGCTTACACTCGAACCCAGAGAATGCAAATATGACTCTTAACGGGCCGATTTTGTAAAACGCCAAACTTGAGAACAAAGTAGGAATATAAAAGCGAAACGAAGTCATAATGCATACCGTAAGGGTTGCAATAATAACGACTTCGGTAAAACACCCGGTTGGTGGGTTAGGATTTAAACACATGCGTAGACCGAGAAACGGGAACTCGGATGGAAAGTTAAAAGACTTGCATTTTGAGTCATGACTAAAAGACGACAAGATGAAGTAAATAGAAGTTTTGATAAATCATGTTCAACTATTTTAAAGTTGAACGGGTCGAACAAAGATTGAAGTTTGACATTCATAAGTGATGAATTTTCACACGAACAAGTCAGACGAATTTAATAAAGGATGACACTTGCTAAAGTATGTAAGCGCGAACCGAATTAATAAAAGTGCGAAACATTAATAAACCTGTGTAAAGGAGTTATAGGTGTTAAAAATATTAAAATAAAAGAACCCGGGTAATGGAACGTAAAGGAGTATAGGTAAGAACCGGGTAACGGTGAGTGTAGGGCAAACCGACGTGTATTTGACGTTAGAAGTCACAAAGTCGGAAGGATAATTCGAAAGAAAACAAGGTAGCCTTAGACTACAGTCAAGGTCAAACGAAACCCAAAAAGTAAAAGTGAATAATTCTAAACATAAAAAGGGGTGCCTTAACGCCATATGCATATATAAACATATACACATTTGAATAAAGACTCTAATGAAAGATGATCTATGGGATCATCATAACCTACGGGATACTAATTAGTGTAAAGGTCTTCGGGACCAAAATGATCCACGAATCATGAATTGAAGCAAATGGATCATAAAGGGGCCTCGCCCTAAAGAGGTGAAAGCTTAAAGAAATAGCCTACGAGGTTAAGTGAAGGAACCTACGGGTCCATAGTGTAAGGTGAGGAGACTTGTTACGATTCCCCGCGTAAAACGAGAACGAGAAAGAATAAATTTTGGACTGTCAATATCCCGGTATGGGTAATTGACAAAAGTTAAAGAGAAGATGCTAAACTAAAACTTCGGTTTTGGTAAGAAATAACGCTTTTACAAATATGAATTTGGATAGACGTATAAATGGTAAGCATGAAAGATATAAGTCTTGACACTGATAGGTGCAAGACGATATATCCGAAAAGTGATATTCTTGAAAATAAAAAGCTGATATAAAATTTGGCATGGTGTGACGTGATCACGGTTAAGAAGTGTAACGTGAAGTATAATCACATTAGAGCCGAGCGATGAATATTGCTATGTTAATTAAACTAGTGAAAATAACGAGATTACGTTATTTCAAGTTGCATTATGCCGTATAAGATACGTAGATGATTAATAACCAAAAAGATGTTACCATACCTTTCTGGTAAATACTAACACTTGATTAAAATATGAGCAATGCTCAACTGATTATCGAGAGCAAGTGCATTGAGTTTAAACTCAATAAACTATGTAAGAAAGGTTTCAGGGACGAAACCTCTTTAAGGGGGGTAGACTTGTAACACCCCGAAATCGGGATTGGTAATTAAACCATGTTAATAATAATGAATGGGTAAAATACCGTTAGTGGAAAAAAGTAAGCCCGGTGAATATTAGGAATCTAATAGATAAACCTAATATTAAATAAAAAGTGAATAAAAGCTTTTGAGGAAATAAAGATAATAAGAGGCCCGAGTTAACGGGATTTAAAAATAAAACGGGTTATGACTTCCCCGAACCCACTAAGTAACTAGGAATATCAACCTAGTTAGTTAAGTGTTGTAAAAACAATAAAAGAAACATGAAATAGATAACCCTTTTATAAACTATGGAACTAGAGGGACTAAAAGAGGCAAAAGGGAAAGATGTTTTTAATTAAAACAAATAAACACCAAAAACACACATATGTGTGTGTTTGGTCGATGATTTCACAGAGCCAGGAGAAGGGTTCTTCTCAAAACGCTAAACTCACTAAAATCCATCAAAATCCAAGGGAAATCGAGTTGGAAATTGGGGCATTAACTAAATTCGTGATCACCCAAGCTAGGAGATCATAAGGTATTTTGAATTTCATCATTTGGTGATATCTTGAAATTTGGATGAACATGCATGAACGAAATTCTAGAATGAATGTTGTGTATATGAGTGATATTGGGTTGAATCTATGTCTAGAAAAAACCCTAGATGCAAACTTGTAAAATTGTACCATAAACTAATGATTAGTCAATTAACCAAGTATGAGCCAAGTGGGTTTTGACTAAATAGTGAATATGATGATATGCATGTGCTTAAAATCATCATATTTGATAGTTGGAGCAAAATACTTGAACAATTTATAAGTTCGAGTGAATCCTCATATGTGACTTGAAATGGGTTTTTGTATATTATGATGAAATTAGTGTTTTTGTTCATATAAATAGGTGTTTGGAATCATGATATCTACTAATTAATTTGTAGAAGTTGATTATATTAGATGTTCGGATAAATGTCTAATGCTATGATGAAACGGGTTTTTACATGTTGATAGAAACCTATAGTTCTTGCTTAAAAAATGAGTAATTAACTTTGATAATCAAGAGCTAAGTTAAATTGGTGTTAATAATAACATGAACTTAGACTTGAAAAGTAGTTAAAACGGTGGCGTAAGAATAATGCCTATCGGATACTTGACAAAGTGCTTAAATGAATTGTCGAGGTTATAATATAATCACTTATGTTAATAGGCAGTTTGACCTTTAAAAGTCAAACTGACCAAAATGAAATCAAATGGTGAATTTTGATGTAAAACCCGTAAGATGGAATAGTCATAATTAATGATGACTAATCTAACCGTCTTACGAATTATGATGAAAGTTTGACGCTTGACAAGCTATGTGAAGGCTTGGAAAGGAAGCGGGTCAAACGAAGCAAGTATGAAGGAAAAGCGTAATTCGGATGCAAGGTAAGTATATCTTACATTAGTCATATATTTTAGAATATACTTTTGTCGTGTTACGAAAAAAGACAATTATGACGTAAGCCATAGTAGGCCAAAAAGTTTTAAGAAATTAAATTATAAGTAAAGTGACCGCACGGTGTAAATCGGAGCGAGTCATATATACGAGGTGGTAATAAATGTCATCTCGCTAATATAATTGGTCATTTAGACCAAATGGGTCAAAAGGTGAAATTATCACCCTTGACAATATCGACTAATGGGTTGTCGAGTTGTATGATTTTAGGGAATAAATAGCACATGGATGTTTACAGCGCTATCATTTAGCAGCCACTAAGGCAAGGTATTGAAACGGGTCAATATATTGATCCGAGCCAGGTATGTATAATAACACAACTCATCATGTAGAATTTGGAGTTCTATAAGAGTTAGACAAGGTTAAAATATAGATATTCGGTTATCGTTTAGGTAAGCCGAATAAATTGAGTTATGATTATAATGTTTTAGAATCACATGGGTTTACAAACAAGAACTATAGTTAAAAGGTCGGATTTTGAGTCAAACAAGTATTTAAAGGTCCTTGTAGTGAAAGAAGGATGAAAATTTACCAAACTGTCCTTGTAAGCTAATTCGAAGGAACGACCCTTAAAGGTGGTTCGGAAACGAGTCTTATGGTTAGATAAATGCTTAGAATGACTATAGGTAGTGAAAGATGTAAATTCTTGGGTCGAAAGACTTTATATGAGTCTGTGCCGTAAAATGATAATTCGAGGGCTAAAACTCGGAATATATAGATCTCCACATTAAATCCACCACAAATATAGTTGTGGTGGAAGATTACTTGGTAAGAAATGTGGAAATATAATGCTAGATACAAATGAAGGCTAATCATGTTTAAAATATACTTAAATACCCTTAACGGGTCAAAATAAGCATACGAGCGAAAACGGGTTAAAATATATAAGAAACCCGCAATTAGAACCTAACATGGTAGAAAATATTGAATTGAGGTGGTTCATGTGAAATAATGATCAAACAAATATGTTTGTTTGATAAATGCGTAAACGGGTCAAAATTATGTAAAAAAGGTAATAAGCCGAAGGCATAAAAGTCTCAAAATTTATTAAGTCGGATGTCGGATTTTAACTCCATATGATGGAGAATCAAATTACAAACATGTAGGAAGAAACGGTAGGTCAAACGGACAAGCGGATTGAAAGATACGAAAGTTTTCGTGTCAAAAACGGCAAAATGGAAGAATCTGATACAGGGGCCACCGTAACTTACGGTGGGCACCGTAAGTTACGGTGGGGACTGAAAACGCTACGGCAGTTATCTCCTGCCTTACGGTGGAGTATTTTAAAACAGGGGCTACCGTAAATTACGGTAGCCACCGTAATTTACGGTGGACCCTGTACAAAAATGTATTTAATCAGTTTTGTTTCCCGGACTCGTTTAGATACGTTTTAAACCCCGTATGACTAAAGTGTTTCATGTTTATGAAATGTAGGTACTTTTTGGATGCCGGAAGACGATCAAGCTCAACGAAGAACCGAACACGATAAAGATACATGCTTCCGCACATTGCCTCGTCATAAATTTTAAACGACGAATCTGATCACGTTATGTCGAATAACTTATGATTTGTAAAAGTTTTAATAAATCCATATTTTTATAGTATGTGTAGTCTTAACTACACATCTAATTGTTGGTATTTACATGTAAAACCGTTAAATAGCATCTAGGGTGTTACATGTAAAACCGTTAAATAGCAACTAGGTGTTACATGGTGGGTTTGGAACTCCCACCCAAAAGGTACTTGCAAACAAAAGGGTCTAGGGTGCTGGAGGGGACGGAGGTGTAGGAAAGACCAAGCTCCTGATCATTTTGGTATTGTTTTAATTGCATCGGTTCCCCTGAAGAGGGTTAGGGGGAAAGCAAAAAATGAAAAACTACGTCATATGGTAAAAGCAGGGAGGGGGCGTATCCCTTACATTTGACAAAGAGGTCACGTATACCCCCATTGGTGTACTAAGAGATTTATTTTCAACGGAGGCCGGTTTGTATATGTGGCGGACCATCCCGTTCGATAAAATGGGATGGGATAAAGTTTCACAACGGCACAGGGAAGCCATCATGAACCACTTAGGGTAAATAAGTTATATGCATATAATTTACGGGTCGTTAAACGGCTGCGAAATTGCAGTCGTTTAACAACGCGTATGCAACCGTAAACAGACCGTTAAACGGTTGCGAACGCACCGTTAAATGGCTGCGAAATCGCTGCCATTTGCGGCTGCGTTTGCAGCCGTTTAGAGGCCAGTTTAAGGCTGCAAACGCAGCTGCAAACGGCTGCGAAATCGTAGCCGTTTAGTGACGCGTTTGCAACTGTAAACAGACCGTTAAACGGCTGCAAACGCGTCGTTAATTGGCTGCGAAATCGTTGCAATTTGCGGCTGCGTTTAAAGGCCAGTTTACAGCTGCAAACGGTTGCAATTTCGCAGCCGTTTGCAGCTGTGTTTGCCGCAATTTAAAGGCCCGTTTACGGCTGCAAATGCGTCGTTAAACGGCTGTGATTTTGCAGTTGTTTGAGGGGTCGTTAAACTTAATTTATATATAACATTTTAACTTTTTTATTTAATTCATAGGAAATTTTAACTTTGATGAAGTGGAAGGTGATTTAGAAGCGAAAAACTTGAAGGGTGGAATTAAGAGTGTGCTTATGAAGCGGTATTCTGACCGCAAGCATGATGCTAAAGAAATATTTCTTAGTATGGGAGGTTATGATGATGTTGATAGGGCAAGGGCACACCATCCGGTTGATATGCCCTATGAAAACTGGTTGAGAACCATTGAAGGTTTCTTGGATGAAAAATATTTTAAAAGATGCGAGGCTAACAAAAAAGTACGCGGGAAACAACTATTCCCATTCCGCGGGGGGACAGCGTCATACGGTAGCACCGCCTATAAAAATGTAATGTTTTATATATGTGTGCGTGTGTGTAAGCTTTTGTATATTTAATGTCTAATCTAAGTTTAATGTTAAACAGGATATAGATTGGGTACCTGCGTACGCTAAAACCCACACGGATAATCAGGGGAATTGGGTTAATCCAGTTGCTCAACAAAAATGCGTAAGTATTTCTTTTAAGTATAATTTTCTATAACATATATATGTATATATATATATATATATATATATATTTAATCAACTTCGTAAAATACATCGGAATTTACAGCAGGCCACAAACGAATGGAGCGGTGATGGTCCTCTAATTGGCCCGTATAAGGAAGCGTTTGGAGAGCGGCGAGGATGGTACCGGGGGATGGGGCATAAACCTTCTTCAAACACGCCCTCGAACTTGTCGGCTTCGCAACCTCAGACTCAAGAACCCTTTTCTGAGGTAAACTACGCAATTTATAAAATGATAAACTAACGTATGTTTCCTTGTTAAATATATGTTGGTAGCGTTAATTAATATGCTAATATACGTTTTGATATTTATTATTGTAGGAATTTGTAAATATTTTGTTCCAAACCCCGGCCTTTCTGAATCAACTTGACAACTATCTTGGTTCAAAAGGAAAACAATCGGCAAACGACGATGATTCTGATAACATATTCAATAATGAAGATGAGGATGATTTCGACGTATGACTTGTTATTTTTAACGTTTTTACGCAACTATAGGATGATAATCTAGGACTTAAACGTTGTTTGTAATTTTATTACCTTTAGTATATGTTTATGGCGCTTGTTTGTGTTGCGGAAATTAGAAATTTGGCAGATTTTGTTTTTCAGCCAGAAACAGGCTGTATGCAGCTGTTGTACCAAAAAAATGTCACCGCTATTAATCCTTAACCATTACCGACCAACATTAATGCCGGCAACCCTTTAGCGGCGACATGTCGTCGCTAAAAGTCTAAAGGGCAATAGCGGCGAAGGTGTCATTAGCGGCGACAAAAAGGGCAATAGCGGCTGATCTATACCGGCAACCCTTTAACGGCGACATGTCGCCGCTAAAACCAATAGCGGCGACAAAAAGGACTTTTAGCGGTGACACATGGCGCCGCTAAAGGTACCCGTTTCTTGTAGTGACTGCGAGCAATAATCCAGTTGATCTTGTTTAGAGAGCCATTGTTAAGTGATAAATCTTGTCGAATTTTTTTAACTTTTCTTCCATGAATCATATGAACCATAATTCAAAAAAAAAAAAACAACAAAAGAAACGGCAAGTCAAATTATAAGTTAATATTTTGAGATTTAATAAAATACAAAGTTGCTAATTTAAAAGCCTTGCAAAAGGGACTGAGGTAGTATCTAGTCCTAGAGTCATCGTACTGCAATATAAAAACTAACAATAAAAAAAACTACCAATAACACATGGTAAAATTTTATTCTCATATGGTGTATACGGGTCGTATAAAATGAGAGTAGAGGACCTAAATCACTGTTACGTTAAGCCTTATCTCAACAGTAATCACTGTTCCGCTAAACCTTATCTCAATAGTAATCATTGTTTTGTTAAGCGTTATATTGTTCCACTAAGCCGTATGTATATCAACAGTAGTCACTGTTCCGTGAATGGTTATTGTAATTAGTTGTCTTAGTTGTTAATTAAGTATAATTAGTTTTAATTAAGTATCATTTTAAAGCGTAGTTTTTTAGAAGGTTCTTTTTCTATTTGATTGTTTCGTTCAAATTCAATTCATACTAGTAGACTTCCTCGCGCGTTGCGGCGGGAAGTCGATTGGTTTCATCGTTCGATTCAACAAAGTATCAGTACCGTAATTGGCACTTTGTATAACGATCGAAAGATAAACCCAAATAAATAAAGTCATGATATGTTAAAAAGGATATTGAAACATGTTTTACATAGGTAAAAACTATAAGAATGAATATCGATAAAGGTTTTAAAAGTAAATTGACATGGCACCGATGTTGTTTGGATGGTATCAGTTTTATTTATCACCGATACTCGCTATAGCTTATGATATAAAAGGTACTATATACCGCTACCGAATGTGTTCGAAGAGTATCAGTTTGGTTTGTCATGGAAAAGAACAAAAAAAAAGTATAACTGACTTGTTCAATTTTGAACAATACTTTTATTAAAACGCAGATAAAATAAGTATGTTTCAACCATAATTATAATTAATAAAAAAAATTAGTTAATTAATTACCTAATTAAGTTAATGAGGTTGTATAAAACCTTTATGAAGGCTCGTTACAATTGCAAACCAAAATCACATTATTATTATAAATAAATTATTGCTTTCTATAATAATGGTATAATATAAGAAAATCAAAATTTATTTTACTGTTCATGAACACTTAGAATTAGAATTAACTAGTTATATTCCCTCGTGCTTTGTGGTGGGAATTTGGTTGGTATCGGTTTGACTCATTACGATACCGATACTCGCTATTGTAATTGAAAGAGGAAACATTACATCGATAAAAAAAACAATTAGAAACGAATATCAATACAGATACCGGTGTTCAATTGACATCAGATCGATTCGATTCGTTTGCATTCTATAAATCGACACCTAACGTATAACAACGCTTTTGATACCGATATTTATTTTATTGTGTTTTCTTTCAATAAACTGACAATATATCACTATATCACGGAATCTATATTCATTTTTATGGTTTCCAAGTTTTTTTTTTTCATTTTATCCACTCTGTCTGCGACGATAAATGAATATCGGTACAATTACCATGAGTCTCAACCGATTGATACCGTTTGAAAAATATCGGTGTTTGTACCAATGTTCGGTTTTATCATTTTTGATCGATGTAAAACATATGTTAATTTCTATACCGAGTGCATATATCGTACTGGTACTGTAATAAACCAAATCGATATCTATCCAATAAAAACCAATTAAGTAATAAGACAATCAAAATTATAAAAGTATTATGAAAATCTTTGATTTGCTTTTTATATGTATAATAATATTCCAAAAAAATAAATTTTATTACTATTCATGGTGACTTACTTTTAATATGCAACTAGTTGATGTCCCGCCCGCGTTGTGGGGCGATGGCCGAATAATTCTCAATCAATTAAAAAACACTATTATAGTTTTGTTAGGAAAAAAAACTAAAACGATGACAAGACCGTAGTTCTGAGCTCAGGGCAAAACTGTAGTTTGTCAGGATTAATGAGCGAGTGTTAGGCAGCTCCTTCACATGGAAAAAAATTAAATCAAGTCAACGAATTAAAAAAAAAACACTCTTATAGTTTTGCTAAAAAAACTAAAACGATAGCAATACTATAATTAGAACTGAGGGCAAAGTTGTATTTGGTTGAGTTGGGTAAAATCGTAATTTGCAAAAGTTAAAGTGATGCCAATACTATAAATTTGAACCAGAGACAAAATCGTAATATAACTTTGCACTAAGGAAAAAATCGTAATCTTAAGCTGGGGACAAAACTATATTTTTAATTTGAACTGGGGCAAAATCGTAATTTTGGATTGGGGGGCAAAAGCATACTTTTATTTTGAACCGGGCAAAAACATAATTTGGAAGTGAAGGCGAAATCATAATTTTTTAAACGGGGTGAAAATGCAAAATCGTCATTTTTAGTTTGGGGCAAAAGCAAAAATTTATTTTGAACTAGGGCCAAAATTGTATGTAATATGGGGATAAAATCATAATTTTGGACCGAGGGCAAAATCGTAATTTCGTGCGAGGGACAAAAACATAAGTTTATTTTGAAGTGGAGGCAAAAACGTAATTTTATTTTAAATTAAGGACGAAACTGTAATTTTAAAACGAATATAAAATAATAAAACGGTTGGTCTAATAGGGAAGTGTCACGCAGCTGCGTGGCACTATTCCTCTAACTTCTTTTTGTATATGTAGGAAATACTAATAATAATAATAATAATAATAATAATAATTGTGTTTCTTGAGTTAGATTTATGACAGTAGTTAGCCAAGTATGGCTAATATTTATGTAGTCATTTCAAGTTAATATTATAAGTGCATGTGTCCATATGAAATTGTTATTTTTATAACTTATGATACGTTAACTTTGTTATCAAAAGTCTAAATATTTAGTTATATGTATTTGTCGTTTGTTGTCATTTAAAGTACCCGATAATGTAACTAGTCATGATTTTCTGTAATTCTAAAAGCGACGACTTTGTTAATATATTATCGAGTTTGTTTAAGCTATGACCACTGGACTTGTATAATGTTGGGCCTTTACTTATTAATGGCCTCCGCTAGAGGGTGTGTTTAATAGTGCTGGACTTGTACAGTGCTGGATTTTAATGGTGTGTGGCTTATTAGCCTTATGTAGCTTATAAACGATGAAGACGGCTCTTTATGAACGAAATGTTCAGCTCGATGCTCTTTATTGTGTGTTCTGTGGCGAACTATGATGAAAGCTCGGGTCATATCTTCACGGGTTGCAACTTGGTTTTGAACTTCTGGCAGGCTTTTTGCACATGGGTTTGGATTCCTTCTATGTTCGCTTTTGGTTTCAAGGATGTGTTAGAGCATGCCAACTTCTGCAAATTGAGGAAGGAGGAGTCTCCGATTGTGAAAGGCCTCATATTGCTCGTATGTTGGTGCATTTGGAAGGCCCGTAACGAGGTGCTTTTCTCTAACGGAAGAGGCAGAAGTGAGAACATTCTAGGAGACATAAAGTCGCTCGGTTTCCTGTGGTTGAAGAATAGGTCGAGACATCAGAATTTAGATTGGATTGAATAGTGTAAATATCATATGTATATGGTGTAATTTTGGTTGTTTGTCTTTTTTCGGTAGTTTGCCTTTTTCGGTTGTGTTTTGGGCCTCCCTGCATTTGGGTTGGTGCCGTGTTTTAATGAAGTTCTTCTTTCAAAAAAAAAAAAGATTAGGAAGTATCTGTTGTTGACAAAGCGGAAAAGACAGAATAGTTAAATAAATTTGAAATGAGATTCTTTTGGAAGGATTTTAAGGCTAGAGAGTATGGGGTTCGTCTCCACCCCCGTCGAGGACCGGCGACGCCGGCACACCATCCCCCCCCCCCCGTCCCGTCCTCACCGGCGAGTTGTTGACGTTGGCGACGATCCAATTATGGTGCCCCCCCCCCCCCTTCAAATGTGACCGTTAAAATAAAAAAATAATTTAAATTCTAACATTTAATTCAAAAACCAACGGATATAATTTAAATAAATACCCATTTCACTCTCACTTTTATAAATACTCACCTCTTTTACCTCATTTTTCACAACTTTTCACCCACTACAATCTCATATCTCTCTCACATTTTATAACCCCTCTTCCCTTTTTATAAAAACTCATCAATTTTTATACCATTTTTTACCCACTACCACACCATCTCTCTCTCAAAAATTACCATGGCTTCACCTTCTTCCATTTCTTCATCTTCTTCGTCTACGTGGTATTCATCATCTTCGGAAGAGGATGCAATTATGCACAACATGATTATGAACGCGGCTCAGGTCTTCATGGCGGGTGATGAAGCGTCGTCCCAACGGCTAACTAGACGAGCAAAATTAAACCGAGACCAAGAAGGTACTTTACTATTTTTTCCTTATGTTTTATATAGATTTGAAAATGTATTTTATAATTAATTTCATTTATGTTTTGTTTTAAATTTATAACCGCTCACGATAAACTAGTAGCCGATTATTTTGCCGATGAACCCGTGTACACACCCGAGATTTTTCGACGTCGGTTCCGCATGAGTCGTGCACTTTTTTTACGTATCGCAGGCGACATGGCCCAGTCTGATCCGTTTTTTACACATACGAAACGACGCTAGGGGGCAAATTCTGTTCCAGTTAGTGGGGAACAACAAGATTTGAACATGTTCGCTCTACGTAACGAGTACACACATCATAACCTACAAACAGACTTGGTGGAGTACATTTGAAACAACGCTCAAAACGAACCCGACGACGAGATAGAGGACGAAGACTAGTAGCTTATTTTAATATATTAGGATTTTTTTAAGTTTATTTTTTTAAGTTTATGTTTTTTTTAAGTTTATGTAATGTTTTTTAATAGTAATGAAAATATTTTGTTAGTTTATTTGTTAAATGTTAAAAAAAAGTAGAAGATTAAAAAAATAAAAGACATAAAAGTGGTGGGGTAGGATCATCTAGGACCATCCTCTATACCCTCTAATTTTGTTGGATGGATCATCCTTGGGAGGACTATGATGTGGCGCCTACATGACGAATAATTCTCTCTTGAAGGATTATCACCATACCCTCTAGCCTAATGTATGTTTAACTTTCATTTGTTTGTTTCCCAGCTACACTCCAATTACTACTAGGCCAATTTAGATTCCTACTCCACCAAATCATGCATAAGGGTGAAGGGAGTGGAGCGGTGAAGGGGTCGGCAAACCGGTTTGCCGAGCGGCAACACCGGCGCCGTCCTTCTTTGCCGCGCGGCCTTCTTGTGATTTCGGCTACACCTCACCGATCGACAAACTTGGGGGGACAATCATTGCAAGTGTTTATGTGTGCGTATGTTTGACTTTAACACACATATATTTTTTTTAAATGAAAAAAAAAAGTTTACCACTTTCAGGTGTTTAACCAATGCCAACACTTTTCACCAAAGTTTAAACTCTTTAGACGTGTTGACATGGCACCCTCTCATTGGTTGATTTTAAAGTTTGCCACTTTCAAGTATTTAACCACTCCCTTCACCCTAAATTGCTTTTATCAATGCATGCATGTGTTGAATTTTCCAAGTGCATTCTGACCATCCATCATTGCATTCAAATGAAAGCTGCCAAGATACCTACCAAAAACTTTTCACCCGCGACTTAATTCGAACCCACAAAATAGTGTATATGTTTTGGTATCTTAATTTATGCGAGTGTCTCTTGTAGGAACCGTTCGCGTAAATTAAATAAAATAAACAAATTTAATTACAAGATTACAATTCAGAAATAAAGAAAGCAAAATTACAGGTACAATTACAACTGAAAAATAAATCAAAATGCAAGAATGGTGTAGAAGCAGAGTGGCTGAGTCACGTGTTCAACACGCTTCCCTTAAAACAAAATCCGAGTCTCCCAAGAGAACTCGTTTTGTTTCCCAGGGTACAACAGCCGGAGCAGTAGTACTGCCGGAATTCGCCTACAACCCGAATGTTACCTTGAAACTTGCTGGAGAAAGATCAGAGAAAGTAGAGAGGGAATGTTAAGTATGCTGTTGTAGCTGGTGTCTCTCTGCAGTGGGTGTGGAGCTGTATTTATACAGCTCCTAAGTCGAAACAGTCAAAACGAATTAAAGAGAGGTTTAAATTGCATTAAACGTCTTCAATGCAATTTAATACGTCATTTAATTCTCAGTCAAAGCCAGTTAACTCGTCAGTTACAAAGCTGGACTGAAACTGCTCTGTTATTCAATGCTGGAAGCTTTCTGCGCGCGCGCGCGTGCCCATGCGCGGTGCGGCCTCTTGGCTCACAGCCGTGCGCCGCGCGCCCATGCGCGGTGCGGCCTCTTGGCTCAAGTCCATGCGCGCGTGCGCCACGTCACCTGTGCGGCTATACGAGCGCGCCACACAGTCGCGCCGTATTGGCTCACTTTGGTGCGCCGCGCACGACACAGCAGGACCCATGCACCATGCGTGCACCCGCGCATGACTGCCACGTCATGCGCCGCATCACCTACCACTTGGTCCTTGCAACCCTTGTGCTCCACCACGCGCACGTGGTCAAAAATACAAAGGCGGCTCTCAAGCGGCGATGCGAAGTGCAAAGTGCGCCATCAAAGCGCCACATTGCGCCTCATCGCCCACGCCACGCGCGCGCGCGCGAGCGTGTGCGAGTGCGAGTTAGGGTGCTCCGCACCCTTCGCGAGGACACTAGAGTGTGCTTCCATGAAACAATAAGGATGGAGAGTTCCCACTTAAATACCCCTTTAAGTTCCATCTCTCATCCGATGTGGGACAAGGTGCTACTTTCCCTTTTGTTTCAGCATTGAATGTTCCAAACACCCAACTTTGAGCATCGATATCTCATTCATCTTAGCTCCGTTTTGGACGTGGTTTAGTTCGTTGCGAAGGTCTTCCAACATAGAACACAAACCCACAAATAAATATATAAAACCCGCTCATTTTATTATATTTATTTCTAGTCCAAAATAGGAAAAAATCATTTTCTATATTTGTGAAAAATGCTATTTTCACCTATTTTTCCAACAATCCCCCACATGAAAAATGCTATTTTCATCAAATTTCCAACAATCCCCCACATGTATGGAAATGGATCTTTTCCTTACACTTTTCAACGATAAACTTCGACAGTTAAGTATTGCAAGATAGGTAGGTTTTAACCTTTGAACCTTCTTTTGTGAAGCGCACTTAGCTTACTAGCAGTGTGTAGACGCGATGTCCTTGAACATACCCCCATTTGTGTAAACGACAATACACTTCACACAATACTCTCCCTGGTTTGGCCAACTCCTCATTGTCGTGTCCTATTATGGTCCTGGAACACTAGCCTGGTTCTGCGAGAGCTCTAGGATTTGCGCACCCCACAAATCCATTTGAAGCGACCCCACTTCTCTCTAACATAGGTGATTCCCCTGAATCATTAAAAGCATCATGGTTATTTGATTTCCCTAAATCGTTAACCTTAATATGCTTAGCCTCACATCAATGTCACTGATTGGAATGGACTAGGAAGTATAAATAACTCCCTTTTTATTTAGTTTGGGGTACTCCCCCACAGTGACTCCGTTTGGTAATATGATTAAGTTGTCCTATTGAACTTAGATCTTGGGATCTCTAGTCAACTAAGTTAGGTTTCCCTCATATTCCCATTTACCACGGGCTTTAGTCCCATTCCTCTTGACGACGTTTCTACTAACTCTCTGCTTAAGCCTTTTGTAAACGGGTCCGCAATGTTATCCGCTGATCTTACATAATCAATTGTGATAACACCCGTTGAGAGTAGTTGTCGTATCGTGTTATGCCTACGTCGCATATGCCTTGATCTGCCATTGTACATCAAGCTTTGAGCTCTACCAATCGCTGATTGGCTATCACAATGTACACATATGGCTGGCAAAGGCTTTGGCCATCTTGGAATATCTTCCACGAATTGACGTAGCCATTCCGCCTCCTCGCCTGACTTATCCAAGGCGATAAATTCAGATTCCATTGTGGATCTCGCTATGACCGTTTGCTTAGAAGACTTCCAAGCAATAGCAGCTCCTCCAAGTGTAAACACGTAACCACTTGTTGATTTGGAATCTTTATTATCCGATATCCAGTTTGCATCAGTGTATCCTTCGATCACTGCTGGTTGTCGGGTATAATGCAGTCCATAATCTCTTGTGTATCTTATGTATTTAAGCACCCTCGTGATAGCTTTCCAATGATCCGCGCACGGATTGCTGGTGTATCTACTTAGCCTACTTACCGCGTAAGCCAAGTCGGGTCTAGTACATGTCATTAGATACATTAGACTGCCAATAATTCTTGAATACTCTAACTGAGCAACTCCATCTCCCTTATTCTTCTTAAGATGTTGGGAGGTATCAACTGGAGTTCGAGCTACACTCGTATCTCCCGAGTTGAATTTTTCAAGAATTTTATCCACATAGTGAGATTGACTTAACACAAGACCTTCTTGGGTTCTTATGATCTTTACTCCAAGAATCACATCCGCTAAACCCATGTCTTTCATGTCAAATCTCGCTTTTAACATGCTTTTAGTAGCTTTGATAATTTTATCATTACTCCCAATGATAAGCATATCGTCTACATAAAGGCATAAAATCACATAACCTTCATTTGTGTCTTTGAAATAAACACATTTGTCGCACTCATTTATTTTGAAACCATTGTCAATCATGACATGATCAAACTTTTGGTGCCATTGTTTTGGTGCTTGCTTCAAGCCATACAAAGACTTGACGAGTTTACATACTTTACCCTCTTGACCTGGGGCGGAGAAACCTTCAGGTTGCTCCATGTAAATCTCTTCTTCTAAATCGCCGTTTAGAAATGCGGTTTTAACATCCATTTGGTGAACTTCCAAATTTCTTAAAGCCGCAATAGCAAGAACCAATCTAATCGAGGTTATGCGCGTCACAGGCGAGTAGGTATCAAAGTAATCTAGACCTTCCTTTTGTCTAAATCCTTTAATCACCAACCTAGCCTTGTACTTATCAATACTTCCATCAGTTTTCATCTTCCTTTTGAATATCCAACGATATCCAAGTGGTTTGCAACCAGGTGGAAGATCTACTAACTCCCAAGTATGATTTTGCAATATAGAATCAATTTCATTCCTTATTGCTTCTTTCCATTGAGGTCCTTCTGAAGAAGAAACCGCTTCGCGATATGTATTGGGCTCGCCCTCAACCATATAGCTAACGAAGTCTGGACCGAAGGATTTTTCAACCCTTGGCCTTTTGCTTCGCCTACGGTCACTTTCTTCAATCTCAGGTTGTTCATGTGTCTTATCATGAACTACCTCATCAACTCGTCTAGATGAGCTTTCACCTACTTCAAAATTAGGTGTATACGACGTTGCATGTGTTTGTCTCTTCAAAGGAAACACATTTTCAAAGTAAGACACAACGTTAGGATTCACCTCCATGATAGTGTTTACGTGTACATCAGGATTCTTGGACTCCTGAACAAGAAAGCGATGTGCACTACTTTGATGCGCATACCCAATAAATATGCAATCAACAGTTTTGGGTCCTATCCTAATAGCCTTAGGAGGTGGTACAATCACCTTTGCTAGGCACCCCCACACTTTCAAGTATTTATACGAAGGCTTTTTCTTTTTCCATAACTCATATGGAGTCTCGTCTCTCTTTTTCAATGGTATCTTGTTCAAAAGATAATTGGCCGAGAGAATGGCCTCCTCCCACATTTCCTGGCTCACCCCAGAACTTATCAACATGGCGTTCATCATTTCTTTCAATGTGCGGTTCTTTCGTTCCGCCATGCCATTTGATTGTGGAGAATAAGGAGGTGTACACTCATGTACAATGCCACTTTTTGCACATAAATCGGCAAAAGGTGCAACATATTCGCCTCCACGGTCGCTTCGCAAAGCTTTTATCTTCTTTTGAAGTTGATTCTCAACTTCATTTTTATACAAGATAAATTTACTTATTGCTTCATCTTTACTTTTTAGTAAATATACATAGCAATATTTAGTACTATCGTCAATAAACGTGATGAAGTACTTATTTCCACCTCTTGTGGGTACCGCTTTTAAATCACAAATATCAGTGTGAATTAAATCAAGGGGTTCGGTTATTCTTTCAACCGATTTCGATGATGTTCTTGTAAGTTTGGATTCAACGCATGTTTCACATTTATAGTGTGAATCAATATGGAATGTTGGTATACAATTTAAATTGATTAAACGGCGTATTGAATTAAAATTTACGTGACCTAATCTACCATGCCATTTATTTGAATTAGAAAACTCAAGCATATAAGTAGAAGTAGTAGCAATTTTATTCATCTTTTTGACAGCCATTACATTCAATTTAAACATGCCGTTTTGGGCGTAGCCCTTACCAACATACATTCCTCGTTTAGTAAGTACAAATTGATCGCTCTCAAATACTAAACGAAATCCAAACTTGTTAAGCAACCATCCCGAGACTAGATTCTTCCGCAAGTCCGGGACATACAACACGTTGCTTAGAGTGAGCTCCTTTCCTGAGGTCCACTTCAAGATCACCGTTCCTTCACCCATGATATCGGCGGTGGCTGCATTGCCCATATACAGCTTCTCATCTCCTCCAAGCGCCTTGAAGGTGGTAAAGAGGGTTTTGTCTGCACAAACATGACGGGTCGCTCCCGTATCAACCCACCAACCTTTTGGAGTATTGGTCACCGTATTGACCTCATCCATCATTGCACTTTTGTCGGAAATCATTGCCACCAAAGGCATTCCGTCTTCATCCACCATGTGCGCACGCTCACGCTTTGGTTTCTTGCATTGGTTAGCCCGATGCCCCGGCTCGTCACAGTTGTAACAAGTCCCTTGGAACGTTGGAGGTTTCTTTTTCACAACCCCTTTCTTCGGTCCAAGTTTGCTAGCCTTTGCTTTCCCTTTGTCCTTTTTTCCCCTTACCCTTTGCGCCTTTAGAGGATTGCCCATGCTCAACCACGTTTGCACTAGCACTAGGCTGCACAAGGCTGTTTTTTAGGGCGATCCTATTCTCCTCTTCTATACGAAGACGAAGAACAAGGTCTTCCACCGACATTTCCTTCCGCTTGTGTTTAAGATAATTCTTAAAATCCAACCAAGCAGGAGGTAATTTCTCAATCATGGCTGCCACTTGAAATGTCTCGCTAAGTACCATTCCCTCGGCATGGATGTCATTTAGTATAATTTGCAACTCTTGGACTTGGTTCATAACCGGCTTGTTATCAACCATTTTGAAGTCCAAGAAACGGGCGACAACAAATTTCTTTGTTCCCGCATCCTCCGTTTTGTACTTTTTCTCCAAGGACTCCCATAACTCTTTGGAAGTCTTGATATTATAGTACACATTATACAGGGCATCCGAGAGACCGTTGAGTACATAGCCTCGACATATGAAATTCGAATGCTTCCACGCATCTACCGCGCTCAGAGCCTGAGCGTCGGTCTCCCCTTCCGCAGGTTGGGGAGCGGTTTCCGTCAAGAACCTCGCAAGGTTCATGGTGGTCAAGTAGAAGAACATCTTCTGTTGCCACCGCTTGAAGTGTAGACCCGAGAACTTCTCAGGTCTTTCAGCATGATTTGCCACTGTGGACGCTCCCACAGTGTTGGCAGGGGTTCCAACGACAACATTCGTATTGTTGTTGTTTGAGGTCGACATTCTGAAAAAATTAAAATTAAAATTTTTAGTCAAAAAATTCTGATTTACGCACAAACCAGAAGGAAACTACTAAATTTTAATTTTTACCACAATTTACTGTTTCGGCTTCTAAGTCCAACTTTGAAGACCAAAAACAGAAAATATATAATTTTTAGAACTTACTAATTGGCTTCTAAGTCCAACTTTGAAGACCAAATCAGAAAGTTTTGCAATTTTTTAGGACAAAAAGCTGAAAGTAACCAGAATGGTTTTCAACCAAAGTCGCTCCTTTGAAGGTGAAAACAAAAAAAAATCTGTTTTTAAAACACAAACTGAGTGAAAACAAAACTGGTTTGAATCACAAACAGAATGGTTTTGATTTTACGAACGGTTTTAAAAATTTGTTTTAAGATTGTAGGAACCGTTCGCGTAAATTAAATAAAATAAACAAATTTAATTACAAGATTACAATTCAGAAATAAAGAAAGCAAAATTACAGGTACAATTACAACTGAAAAATAAATCAAAATGCAAGAATGGTGTAGAAGCAGAGTGGCTGAGTCACGTGTTCAACACGCTTCCCTTAAAACAAATTCCGAGTCTCCCAAGAGAACTCGTTTTGTTTCCCAGGGTACAACAGCCGGAGCAGTAGTACTGCCGGAATTCGCCTACAACCCGAAGGTTACCTTGAAAACTTGCTGGAGAAAGATCAGAGAAAGTAGAGAGGGAATGTTAAGTATGCTGTTGTAGCTGGTGTCTCTCTGCAGTGGGTGTGGAGCTGTATTTATACAGCTCCTAAGTCGAAACAGTCAAAACGAAATAAAGAGAGGTTTAAATTGCATTAAACGTCTTCAATGCAATTTAATACGTCATTTAATTCTCAGTCAAAGCCAGTTAACTCGTCAGTTACAAAGCTGGACTGAAACTGCTCTGTTATTCAATGCTGGAAGCTTTCTGCGCGCGCGCGCGCCCATGCGCGGTGCGGCCTCTTGGCTCACAGCCGTGCGCCGCGCGCCCATGCGCGGTGCGGCCTCTTGGCTCACAGCCGTGCGCGCATGCGCCACGTCACCATGCGTGGTGCGTCCTCTTGGCTCAAGTCCATGCGCGCGTGCGCCACGTCACCTGTGCGGCTATACGAGCGCGCCACACAGTCGCGCCGTATTGGCTCACTCTGGTGCGCCGCGCACGACACAGCAGGACCCATGCACCATGCGTGCACCTGCGCGCGCATGCGCATGACTTCCACGTCATGCGCCGCATCACCTACCACTTGGTCCTTGCAACCCTTGTGCTCCACCACGCGCACGTGGTCAAAAATACAAAGGCGGCTCTCAAGCGGCGATGCGAAGTGCAAAGTGCGCCATCAAAGCGCCACATTGCGCCTCATCGCCCACGCCACGCGCGCGCGCGCGAGCGTGCGCGAGTGCGAGTTAGGGTGCTCCGCACCCTTCGCGAGGACACTAGAGTGTGCTTCCATGAAACAATAAGGATGGAGAGTTCCCACTTAAATACCCCTTTAAGTTCCATCTCTCATCCGATGTGGGACAAGGTGCTACTTTCCCTTTTGTTTCAGCATTGAATGTTCCAAACACCCAACTTTGAGCATCGATATCTCATTCATCTTAGCTCCGTTTTGGACGTGGTTTAGTTCGTTGCGAAGGTCTTCCAACATAGAACACAAACCCACAAATAAATATATAAAACCCGCTCATTTTATTATATTTATTTCTAGTCCAAAATAGGAAAAAAATCATTTTCCTATATTTGTGAAAAATGCTATTTTCACCTATTTTTCCAACATCTCTACCATTGCGAACCAATTCTAATTGCGCAACATCAGTACCGGTATTGGCAGTGGCGGAGTTTGAGCAAAAGTTTCGAGGGGACGTAAAGTCATGAGACCCAAAAAAAAAATTTCTATCGTTATGTTCCGGGTCGGGCCGGCTATTCGATTCGGGTCGGGTCAAATAATAATAGTTCCAAATAAAACAAAAAAGTTTCATTTATTGAAATGACCCATTCTTACATATAAAAAACTAAATATTGTTTAACAAACAAAAGACCAATATATATATAATGGTACGAGATAAATGAAATCTGAACGAAAAATTACAACTCAACCCGACGACCTTTAAAATTTTAAGCGGTAACAAACTTTACTTTGATTTATATATTGTATACATATTTAGGCAAAATAATTGGAGGGGCGATACTATATAATTTTAAAATTTTCGGACGAAAAATCAGAAATTATACACTTATAACCGAAACATTGGAGGGGGCGGGTGCACCCCCGGGCACTTAATAAGCTACGCCCTTGGGTATTAGTATTACTACAACCGGTATTGACAGAAGTTATTTTGATTTTCGATCGATATAAAATACGTGTCAATATCTTTTTGGATATATCAAGATTTTATTTTTTGGGAATTTCTATTTCAGTTGCTGGTAACGTAAAAAAACCGAATTGATACAGACCGAATTCCCGCTACATAGCACGAGGGATCTCACTAGTTTAATAAAAACTAATACCGTTTTGATATTTCCATTAATATTCCATAAAATAGAGAAACCTCAAATAACCATTTTACTTCATTCCAAATTAAATGCTCCTGTTCCAGTAGAGCACGGTCTTACCGAACCATCACGGGCGCTTTTGCTTTTCAAGTCACGTGACAAAACAAAACAAATAAGATATAAATAATAGACTGTCATTTTGGTCCTTGTGGTTTGGGCATTTTTGTCATTTTAGTCCAAATCTCAAACTTTTTACATCTGGGTCCCTGTGGTTTGCATTTTGTTCCCATTTTAGTCCAAAACTCAAAATCCCTGAATTTTGACTGTTGAAAACTGATTATTTTGTTCTTTAGTGCAGGGGCATTTTGGTCATTTTTAAATATAATTTCATTTGTGCAACCAGCAGATCAAATAAATCATCATCATCCCCAACATAATCACATCTTTCTCTCTTTCTCTCTCTTCTCTCTCTCTCTCTATAGCACCACCACCGCCGCCTCCTCCCTCTTTCTCTCTTCTCTCTCTCTATAGCACCACCACCACCACCACTGTCGTCCCATCCAACAGTCACACCCACACCTCCTTCCTCGTTTTCCGGTGACAGCGGCTCCGCAAATAAAACCCTGAAGTTGTCGATGATGAAGATGAACACCAGCAGCAGCAAACACCAGCCACCACCGCCCCCATCTGCCACCACCGCCCCCATCTCTCTACACCACCTCTCAATCCCGCCACCTGCCATCACCCACTCCCACCCCCACAACCACCGTCACCACCACCCACCTGTAACCACCAACACCACCATCCACCTGCCACCACAACCATCGTGAAAACCCCTCAAATCCGAAAACCCACCATGAAAAACCCTCAAATCCACCACCGTAACCACCCAAAATCCCCAAATATTCAATAGAAACTTCATAAAACACCCAAAATCCCCAAATACTCACATTATCACTTACCAGACGATGTATCCCTATCACCGGAGTTGCCGCCGTCACCACCTTCACCAAACTCAAAGCAAACCCAAACCAAACCCGAGCCACACCATAACCACCTCCACTGTCGTCGTCAACCACCCCCTTACATCATCATCATAATCACCGTCCATCATCATCATCAGTCATCATCATCATAATCAGTCATCGTCAACCACCCCCTATTTACAGATCTGAAAAGAAAGAAGGATGGAGGAGAGATCTGTGTAGAGAGAGAGAGAGAGAACTGAGAGAGAGAGAGAGTGTGTGTATGGCGGTGGACGGTGGTGATCTGTGTTGATGACGGTGGTGAACGGTGTAGAGAGAGAGTGTGTGTGGTGTATCTGTGTTGTTTTAGTGAGAGAAAGAGATCGAGGGTTATATATATATATATATATATATAATTAATTTTGTTTTAATTTATTGAGTAAACTGTCATTTTGGTCCCTGTGGTTTGGGCACTTTTGCCATTTTAGTCCAAATCTCAAACTTTTTACATCTGGGTCCCTGTGGTTTGCATTTTGTTGCCATTTTAGTCCAAAATCCAAAAACCCTCTATTTTGACTGTTGAAACCTGATTATTTTGTCCTTTAGTGCAGGGGCATTTTGGTCATTCTGATTTTACTCTACTAATAAATTAAAACAAAATTAATTATATATATATATATAACCCTCGATCTCTTTCTCTCACTAAAACAACACAGATACACCACACACTCTCTCTCTCTACACCGTTCACCACCGTCATCAACACAGATCACCACCGTCCACCGCCATACACACTCTCTCTCTCTCTCAGTTCTCTCTCTCTACACAGATCTCTCCTCCATCCTTCTTTCTTTTCAGATCTGTAAATAGGGGGTGGTTGACGATGACTGATTATGATGATGATGACTGATGATGATGATGGACGGTGATTATGATGATGATGTAAGGGGGTGGTTGACGACGACAGTGGAGGTGGTTATGGTGTGGCTCGGGTTTGGTTTGGGTTTGCTTTGAGTTTGGTGAAGGTGGTGACGGCGGCAACTCCGGTGATAGGGATACATCGTCTGGTAAGTGATAATGTGAGTATTTGGGGATTTTGGGTGTTTTATGAAGTTTCTAGTGAATATTTGGGGATTTTGGGTGGTTACGGTGGTGGATTTGAGGGTTTTTCATGGTGGGTTTTCGGATTTGAGGGGTTTTCACGATGGTTGTGGTGGCAGGTGGATGGTGGTGTTGGTGGTTACAGGTGGGTGGTGGTGACGGTGGTTGTGGGGGTGGGAGTGGGTGATGGCAGGTGGCGGGATTGAGAGGTGGTGTAGAGAGATGGGGGCGGTGGTGGCAGATGGGGGCGGTGGTGGCTGGTGTTTGCTGCTGCTGGTGTTCATCTTCATCATCGACAACTTCAGGGTTTTATTTGCGGAGCCGCTGTCACCGGAAAACGAGGAAGGAGGTGTGGGTGTGACTGTTGGATGGGACGACAGTGGTGGTGGTGGTGGTGCTATAGAGAGAGAGAAGAGAGAAAGAGGGAGGAGGCGGCGGTGGTGGTGCTATAGAGAGAGAGAGAAGAGAGAGAGAGAGAGAGAGATGTGATTATGTTGGGGATGATGATGATTTATTTGATCTGCTGGTTGCACAAATGAAATTATATTTAAAAATGACCAAAATGCCCCTGCACTAAAGAACAAAATAATCAGTTTTCAACAGTCAAAATTCAGGGATTTTGAGTTTTGGACTAAAATGGGAACAAAATGCAAACCACAGGGACCCAGATGTAAAAAGTTTGAGATTTGGACTAAAATGACAAAAATGCCCAAACCACAAGGACCAAAATGACAGTTTACTCTAATTTATTAGAAGAGTAAAATCAGAATGACCAAAATGCCCCTGCACTAAAGGACAAAATAATCAGGTTTCAACAGTCAAAATAGAGGGTTTTTGGATTTTGGACTAAAATGGCAACAAAATGCAAACCACAGGGACCCAGATGTAAAAAGTTTGAGATTTGGACTAAAATGGCAAAAGTGCCCAAACCACAGGGACCAAAATGACAGTTTACTCTAAATAATATAATGAACTATTTTATTTAGTTTTTATATATGCTAAGGAAATACGTTTTACGTGGATACATAATACGTATATATATATATATATGGTTTAACCTACTGTCACACTTTAAATTCCTCCCACCACACTTGCCATCTCCCTCGTTCAAGTTTGTTAGAACAACACACTACCAAATTGGTTGTCTTTCTTTCTTTCTCCAACATCTATCAGACTATCTCACTGATTGTTTTCTGATCTTCGTAACCACATGCGGTTTTAGCCTTTGGACCGGCCTTGCAACCTACCAACCTATGCCATGAAAGTGTGTGCGCGGGAGCTTCTTTTGTTACAAGATTCCATGGCTGTTCTATCTTCCATTCATTGTTGGAATCGGTAATCTCGGAAATTTTAGGTAAAATCTCATTCCCTTTATCCTAATCATAGTTTACTTATATTCTTTGTTATTGCTTTGTCATACCATTTTTTGAAGAGTAGCACATATCATCTTTACCCGTTGTTTTTAAATAGTCTTAGGTAGAGAAAAGTTTACCCAGGGATTCTCATTATTCTATGAGCTCAACCATATATAAAATGGATATATAACAATCTGAGAATGGAGTGAACCTTTTATAGAGGATGACCTTGTAATTGACCAGAGAACATTAAAGATACATAGTGTCATATTTGTTTTTTCCGTCATATACATTTTTCGGTGGATGAACTTTTAACAATGGTGAAAAGAGGAAGAAGGAAAATAAGATGACTTAGATTTTAGAAAAAGTAAAAAATACCTAGTTTAAACCTATTATTTTTTAGCTTTTTATGTCCCTCTCTCTCTCTAGTGACAGCCCACACCAACATTCAATAACCAA